>JARKHS020027659.1:0-145000 GCA_030143305.2 Amblyomma americanum | reverse complement strand
AGGTAAAACAAAAAGATTAAAACATAAGCTTCTGTCAAACCACTAGCCTTGTGATTCGGCGAGGCGAGCACAAAAAAAAAACTTATTTGGCCCCTTTGTCAAAGCCTTCGATGTCTGAGCAATGGTATGCGGGGGTTTGCCACGATACTTTTTCTGCATCCGCTACGATGCCTGAATAATAGAACAGCGTGTTTTATCGCGTGGATGCTAAATGTATTATGAATGCTAAACGTATTATTAATCGTATTATGGAGTGTCCGAAGCACCACAAGTATTTGGCCAACATTCCGACTCAGTAAGCGTACTCAGACACGCAATTGACGATCCGACGACGAATTTATTGTAGATACAATTAAGACAGTGTACCTTATAGAGTTCCCGCACATTTCCTTATCCTTTCTTTCCAGGCTGTCAATGCTTTGAAAGCCTTGCGTGGAATTTGTGGCACTTACAAAAATGCATTAAAAATTCGCTTGCAACGCTTTCGCTAATTGCCTTCATGGCGTGTCAAGCAAACGCGAGTTCTTTGTTTTGCGCACTTATTTTTTACCTTCCAAAGCTTTATTTGCGCGTCATGCCCCCCCGGCAGTTCCGCACATGACAGTCGTACAAACAGATACATCAAAAGACAAGACAATTCGAATAAAAATGTAGCTCTGCATCTGGAATGTCAAGACGAAGTGAAACTTGGAAACATTATCGCACCAGCCAGACAAGGGATCATCTACCAGGCGCACTCCTTCGTTCTATTGTCAGAAGACAGAGCAGCTGGCGTACTTTCCAGTGCGTTTACCCTATTTCCCTTGCGCTGATTTACTTGCCAGCGTACAGCCTTTAGGCACTTCGAACATTGCTTGTGCAGTGAGTCCGGTAACATGCGCCAAAAGGCGTCGGCGGTAACGGCGTTCCTACTACTCCTTTCGTTTAGCGCCTGTAGAGCCCGCATGAAACGACACTGCGATGCAAAGTTAATTTCAAGACGTCTTGGATACAGCCCGGATGCCTGGAAGGTATGAGTATAAATTGCGCTTCGAGCGGATTAGTGACAATTCTGCCTTGGTTTTGGGGAGTTCGTATCTGCAATATAATTTCTTCATTTTCTTGGATGTGGCAGAGTAGCTTTCAGAGCACTTCCTTATCAGGCGCCAAGAACCTTTTGAAAACCCTTTTTTTCAATTACTGAGTCATAAGCCACCGAGATTAAAAAGCACTCTTTTGCGCAACCACTGGAAAAAAAATACGTGTTCTGATCATTTCGGATGAACTAGCAGTTGGAGAAAAAGAAGTGTGAAATGTCAGTCCTTGCAACATAATTGAAAATAAAAAGTACAGTGCTGACTTTGGTGCCAACTGTTAAGAATATAATACAACAAGCTTTTGGCATCGGGTAGCCGCGCTAGTATTTTGCATGATTACGCAGCCAATAAGAACTCTTTTATTTTCTTAAAAATCTTTGCGTAAAACAGCTGCGTCGTGTTTTCATTCTCAGTAAAATTCGTGCGTCTTTTTATGGCACCCTTGAAGTTCCTTCTGCAATAGAAGACAATCATTGCTGGGAAATTGTGTAGTTCAAATAGAATATTTTTACCCGCCAGAGAATTCAAGCTCGTTAAGTTAGTGATCATGATGAGAGAATTATGGGCTCTGCGGTCGCCGTCCGGAAGTAGATGGCGGTGTGATCTACAGCCTCAGCGATCGGTTAACAACAAGCACTTGACATCATAGGAGACTTCTGGAAACAACTTGATGTGCGATTCTTTGTATTTCATTAGCTTTATGCCTAGTATAACTTATAAAAGTATTCTTTTTGGTGAACGTAGCCTCCTTGCCCCCAAAAAAACAGCAATCAATTTGTATCGGGCAGCTTCGATTTGTCCACAGTGTTCCTTTAACTGATATTTCTGGATCCGGCGCCTTAACTCCATGCTCATATAGCATTACACATTATAAATTATTTCTGACTTAAACGCCTTTTTCTTTCAGTTAATAGAAAATGAGCGCCCACAATATCGTTTGATGTTCCACTCGCGATTGGAAGGCAGCTTACGAGCTGAAATCAGGTGTCTCTGCACCACATCATCTAGTTCTTCTCCCAGCGAAAAGTGGAAACGGAATGTCATGTATAGCATATCGCCAAACAGCTCCACAACGTAAGTTGAGAGAACAGCTCATGGGCACTAGATATTGGCACTCGGCACTCAGTCAGTTCTCGTCGGTATGTGGCCTCGTTACTGTAAAGCCAAAAGTGCCAACGGTTCCGTGTACAGAAAGGCAGCACAAGTGCAGAGTTTAAATTTCGTATAAGCCATGTAAATAGCCTTAACCCTCGAAAACTCTGACACAAATTTGCGGTCAATTATAAAAGTGAAAACACGAAGACTGGTTCATGCAAAATTCAGTTGTGCTTGACTTAAAAGTTTGAAGCTGTTGAAAAGTAGTCGCAGATCTATAAACTCAACTATGCGACATTTCAGGAGGAGGTCTCAAGCATCCAGTCCTCATTAAGGCAGCAGCTACGCGCAATTAATTTCTGAACGAGATCAAGATCTGACCTAAACTCTAAAATGTCTAAGTTTAATGCAACCAGCTCAGCGAAAACAAAAAAAGTAACAAATTCGTCAGCGAGAAGTTTCCCTGAATAGTTAGCCTATGTATATATGTCGGCACTTAAATGGGCCTAATGAAGAAGACGTTATTTCTGTACAAAGCGCGAATATCGTGGCAGGTAGTAGGAACTTTTACAAGGGCACGATCTCGCCGCAGGTGGCAAGGATCTTGGCGAACAAACAGCTGGCCAGAAAAATCAGCCTAATTTTGACCCCTGCACACGCGTCCCTCCCCGGCAACGAGGCGGCCCACATGTTAGCCCGAGCTCTCTACTTCCGGGTGACCGTGGAGCCGCCCTACTGCTGGGACATGGACGGGCGTTTGCAAAACTATACAGAAATTGTTGAAAATTACAGATTAAGCAGAAGGCTGGTGCCACCACCGGGCAAACGTTTTAACAACAGAGAGGCGGTTGCGCGGCGACGCCTACAGATTGGAAACTTCATAAACCCGGCTTGGGCACACCATGTCCAACTGGGGGATGGGCAAGACGATAACAGCAAACACTGTGGGACGAGAGAGGCCCTCAACCCCATAATTTTGGAATGTGTTAGCTCCTCAGGGGCTAAAACGAATATCGGATGTAGAGAAGGCTTCGAAGCCCTGCTGCGGAGCGAGGTCCCAGCTCTTGAGTGCCAAGCCCTCCACCTGGCCAAAGAATCCGCGAGAGATCAAGACCTCTACGCCTGGTTATAGCCGCGGAGGCCCCGGCCCCCGGCCCCCGTCTCGCAGGCCTGCGCACCGAGTACAGGGGGTAGGGCCCCGTTATCCGGTAGAGTAATAAAATTTATATCAATCAATTAATCAGCCAATAAATCATTTAATCAACCAATCAATCAATCTCCTCGAGCGCCATGAAAGCTCCTGCGCGCGGGCACAGGTGTCGCGTATACTAGGAAGAAGGCCGTTGCAGCTGCACCGGTTTTGTTCACGCACTACAAGCTTTTTGTGGTCGTCTATTTCGCATAGTTCTTTGCTATTTAGGTGCATCCACATGAACGCTGGCGCGATTATTTCGCTCCGTAAAAACAGAAGTGCATGGCTACTATGCGGTTACTTTGTGGAAGTCACTTTCCATCTCGCACAGGACGGAAACCTGAAGCGAAAAAATGTGTTCTTGTAAAATTGGACGGAAGGGTTTTGAACCTTCAGAAAGTGCACGACATTGTGACGTAAACACCCACAGCGACGTAACGGTAGGAGATGTAAACACGTGCGTGTGTTGAGCTGCGATGATATTTCACTCGCATGCATGACTATTCAGGACCGAGTAGTAGTAGTAGTAGTAGTAGTAGTAGTAGTAGTAGTAGTAGTAGTAGTAGTAGTAGTAGTAGTAAACTTTTATTATTCAACAGTGAAAGGCAACTCCCCCCGCTGCACGCGGCCGGCGCGACAGGGAGTGCAGTGCCGATTTAGATGCCGGCCAGGAGGTCTTGGGTCCCGGCGTCTTCTTCAGCCACTTGGACGAGCAGGAGCTGGAGCTCAGGGTCCGAGCTACGCAGCAAGGTCTCCAAGGTTTCTCTACTACCGACCCGCCCCCCGCCCCACCCCTGGGAGAGTACGGGCATGTGGTCGCCCGATAAGATTATACCATAGGACTATATGATTACACCTATCGCTCCTGGCCTCGGGGAATGTGGTTCGCCATAACTGGGGGCGGGTACATATAGTTCAACTGCCTCTCTGCTGTTTAATTTCGTGTCCAGTGGGGGGTAGCAGTCTACGATCCAATCAATATTGCTGCGTGATCTCCCCATATTTTAGCACGCGCTCTCTGTTTCCTCGGTCATCGAGGGACCCCGTAGTGGCTCGGCGGTAGAAATCACGAGCCGGTTCGTGGGCCGCCTCGTTTCTGGGGACGGCTGCGTGCGCCAGAGTCCAAATTATTTTAGTTTTCCTATCCAACTTCCTCTAGCCTAGGATTCTTACCGCTAAGGGCGAGATCCTTTCTTTGGTAAGATTTTTTATGGCAGTTTTGCTGTCACTGATGACAAGTTACGCTTCCGTTCCTACGCAAGGCAACGTGATCGCAATTTCCTCGGCAACTAAATATGTGTAGCTTATTAATATCGGTGCACTATGAGCCAGTATATCCGGCTTCTGCACTCGGCCATTTCATGCAAGTATCGAACTTGGCGAAAGTGCATAAACTCGCTGTCAGCAACCTTCAGCTGAGAGCCTGCGCATCAAGTGAAAATCGAGCGAAAAGGCTGCTTGAACTTTCGGCGCTTCTTATTAAACGTCCGTTCACGTACAGCCAACATTCTTTACCGGAACCTAGAGGGATTTATTCCCATGTACAGCAAAGCAGTACCCAGCCATCACTGTTTATATTTACGCCTCTCGTTCCCACTTGTAATGTATCTTTTATCCTGCTCGAAAGTCATTCTTTCAAAGCCATGTTTTCTTCAATCGCTTAGCAAAATTTTCTTGCTTCCGAAAATTTTAAATCAGATATATTTTTGAGTGCCTGTATGAGGTCACTTCAAAAACAAAGATTTGATAGCGAATGGTTGTGGCCAATAAATAATAAAACACAATAAAATGTATCAATATATATTACATACAGCATAACTTATTGTTCATTGATTGTGAACTCGTTTTTCCTAAGTTTCTCCCACAAATGCGAATTTAATTAATTTAAATTAAAACAAATTTGTGGCGGCAGCGATAACAAAATCGAGAATACTCAACGTCCCAATTCATCTACGCTGCCGTATGGCATGTCACGAAAGCTGCACTGCTTGCACCCCATACCACGAGAACACACGCTAGTGGTAGAGCATTAACAGGTTCACGTCCCACACACTTATCTGACTTCTAGCTCACATCACTTGAAGGCAAGAAATTTTCCGCTGGCGCACTCGTACCCACACGCGTACCCATGATGTTGTTTACTTTCGGCGCAGAAGGAACGCATTTCAGTGAAGGTATGTGGCTCATTTTTCGATCTGGACACCTGTCAGTCTACTTTTTTATATGCGTTCTTCGACCATATCTGCAACCGCTATGTGTACATAGCGTGTTTACAAATAAAAAAGGCCACAGAGCGAACGAAATCCCTTAGGAATCATGCGTAAACCATGGAAAAAGAAACACGGTTCGCGTCGTCTTCGTTTTTGGCTCGCCGTTATCCACCCTCGAACGCTTCGACTCTGTTATGGAATTCCAGTAGTTTAACACTCTGCCTAACTTAGCTGCAGCGACTTCGAGTTGTAAAAAGTAACTTAATACAAGCTCAAACGAAGCGGATGAAGCTTGCAGACGCGAGACGGCCAAGCACTCCTTTCGTTTTCTAAGTCTTGCTTTCTTCAAACCGTCATTCAAAATAAATGGCTCCTTTATAATAATTCGGGTCTGTTCGTCGCTTCATTCAGCACAGTTAAGCACCAGTAGCTCCTATCTTCTCACATGTTCCGAAATGCTCCCACACCCTGAACGCTGCTATTTAGTGTGGGCGTCGTCTGCTACAGGATCGTTCTAGATGGCACGCACGGCAGTTATAGGCTTCTTAAAGATTAGAGAAACGTTGACCTTGATTACGCCACAGCGCCATCTATGGAGCGTTCCACCCGAAGACGCACTTGTTACATTCTCTTATCAGCAAGGTTCGTTCTCCTGTCTAAACTGCTTCGCTCTTCAGCTCGACGTCTGAAAGCTCTGTTATTACTTTTATTAAACGTGCGTGCTATTTCTGGTGATAATTTACAAGCGATTTTTTACAGGCTCTATGGAGCTAAAATTGTGTCGTCAAAAAAATCTGACAAGTTTTATGTATTCGATAACGTTCTGGTAACACCTTACCATACAAAGACAAGTAAGTGGAACGGACTCTTTGAATTTCTTGCTGATTTCTCTAATTGTTCTGTTTACCGAGCTGTTTACAGCCCCGACTTCATTACCAATATTATAGTTGCAATTCTGTGTACAATGCGCGTCAAGTTCATTTGTGCAGTGCGCAACAGAGCAAAGAAAACTAATCTGAAGGCAGCTCTTGCTTTAAAAATACGGCAACTCTATCTGATAAAGTTGCGCGTCTATTTGGCGGCACTTCACACACAATCGGTCACCATGAAAGCAACAGGCTATGATGAGACGTCGAGGATTTTCTTGCTCAAAGTCGCAGTGTAGCTCTGAAGGAAAACCGCCTGCCATATTTGATTTCATGCACCACTATACGGAGGCGCACTGGAAATTGGAGGCCTAACTTAAACTGGATAACGACTGTGCGCTTACGCGCTGAAACAGCATTAGTCAAAGGAGTCCAAATTCGTGCATTCAAACTACATGCTTAATTAAGGAACAGAAAAGGTGTCAGCTGATGTGCCCTTGAGATGAAAGACTTCGCATAGGAGGAACAGAAGGAGTTATGCAATAGCAAGGCAAACGCTCATTCTGTCTAGAAGTGTGCCGATTTCGCGTTTGAGCATAAGACGAACTCGCCTGCCTCCCGCGAGAGTAAAATGACAAGTACACTACAGACCTCTAACTCTCTTTTTCGAATGCATCCATACGGCCCCAGTATGTCTATGCGCTGAAATATTTCTTAATAAGAAACTGATCCATGAGATCGTGCGTCCGTACTGAAGTGAACGGAATGCTAACGCTCTCTAGGCTCAAAATTTGGTGTCGTGGCGGGTTGCCATTTCAGAGATAGCCGGTTTCAAGGGTTGCAAGGCACGAGCACCAGAGGACCACTAACACTACTGCGCGCTACTCCGCTAAGTTAAGGGAAGGTGCAAGGGAATTCATCTATCTAAGGCAGCTAGTTACCACAGATCTGAACCTTGAGAGGGAATTAAGTAGCATTTGTGGAATAGATACGGGGTGGGGTGCATTTAACAGGTGCTCTTAGGACCCGAATAGCACCCTAACAATAACCTCCAAGAGTAAATTATATGACAGTTGTTTCTTGCCAGTATTCACCTATGTGGAAGAAACGTGGAGGCAAACGAGAAAGGTTGAAACTAAACTGAGGGCTGGCGCAGCGAGCATTTTAAAGTCAAGGAGAGGGCAGAGTGGGTCGGGGAATTCACGCAAGTTAATGATATCCCAGCTGAAGTCAAGAAGAGATGGGCATGGGTATCTAATGCGAAGGGAAGATAACCAATGGTTACTTATGGGCACGCAGTGGATTGCAAGGGAAAGCAAGCGTAGCGGGGAGAGGCAGAGTTATGCGGCCATTGTGGCCATATGAGATTGGGAAGCTTGAGGGTGACAAGATGGCCACACAGCTGGCACGGCACAAGGCTAATGGGAGGTGAAATCGAGCGGCCTGCAGTGGACAGTAAGGCTAACGATGATGATCATCTGAATCACACAATTTTTTCATCTTACTCAAACTGTTAAGCGCTGTGAAGCTGTAGGATTGGCATCACCTAATTAAAAGCAAGAATAGTGCATCTGCTAAAATTTGATGACGTTTCATTACTCGTATACGCCATGGCCATCGCGTTTCTACGTAACGTTGGGCACCGACGTCGCACAATAGCAAACCGTCTTTATGAGGAAACAGCCTTTAAATTCATACTCTAGTAAACTAGCGCTTTATCTAACTTATCCAGCGCTGTATATGTGTTGTTTGCACAAGTCATGTTGTAGGAATCTCTGCGTTATAATACACATTACTTAAAGCGACTTTCATAACCTTTTTTTTCAGGTACATCTATGACCTTCTATTTTAACGAAACGGTTAGTGACAATGAAGTAATTTATGCGAATAAAAATCGTTGCATACTCATGAACTCCAAGGAGCTTGGTAAGGAATTTTCTGCTTCTGAGTTTTACTTGCGAGCACGTTGCGTTCCGCAAGAAATCCTGGTTCCAATCGGGCCAGGTATCAGAATGATAAAATACTTAAGGGGCGCTTAATAGCATTAAGCGCTTACAATGCGTTCGCATTATAAGTTTCTGAGCGCACTTTTTTTAATTATAGAAATGTTGCCGTTCGTATTGGGCTATAAGGCTGCCTAGTCAGATGGGGCGTTTATGTGAACTTGCAGAGGGGTACCATGAGGCAGGGAGCAGGCTCATTCTAGCCGTAGCTATTTATTATAGATTGCGAGAGAGTGTCGACCTTGTAGGTTTTTGATCTCGACTGGAGGTTCATTCTTCTTCTTAGACATCTTTTAATTCCTTTTTACTAATTTCGTAATCATTCCTCATCATTTTAATTTTTGTAGTCATACTTAGTCATTTTCATTTTTCTGAGCCATTCTTAGTCATTATCTGTTTTAGAAATTCATTTGTTTAGATAATTTTTTTTTATTTTATTCTTTAGGGTCGTTCTTCCTATGGCACCTTTCGGCCTCTCTCTCCTCTCCCCTACAACTGTAGGAGGCGATTTCTATCTGTCCACTTTGCAACCTGCTACCGTGGCAGGTTGCTGTTCCGTGTACACAACCTTACATATGCCGACGCCAGTGGGTGCTCACAATGGGGTTCTGATGCTGACGCATTGCTAAACGGGATAGAAAATGATCCAACGCATTTAGGAGTATCTTGTGACAACAAAAGCGCTGCTTCTAATAGGACATCTTACCCATGTTTTAACCATTAAACATACTGTAGTCAGCCTTACGTACAGTTTCTTTAGTTTCGAAGATAAGGCTCTAAGATGACCTTATGGGTAGTGTGAGCTCATGAAGCAATGGTGCAGGGTTTGTGAATTAACACAGCGCTTATGACATGGAATCACAGGCGCAAGATCGTTACGGCGTTTGGCGGCCACATAGTTATATCGTCATAATTTCTGCATACAGGAGTGGACAGTATAACTAGAGCCAGCAAACTGGAAGCCAAACTCTAGACGCGGCCCGATCAAGAGAATGGTTCTTAGTTTGCAGATAGCTTATCTCCCGCGCGCTGGGCCATTACAGAGCCATTCAAAGAACAGTTCTTACGTGCTAAACGCAATGGCAATCAGTATTGTGACTTCCTGTCGTGATCTTTGCTTCCACTTCAATGCCAGCAATTAAGTTCTGAGGCAGAGTATAATTGTATAATGCGTGAGCAAACGATTTTGAAGGTGGTGGTTTACATTATATATTATAAAATGCATCTTGTTTTTCAGGTTACCACGTCTGGGTGTATACTGCTTATTACAAAGAGAAAAGAGTGATACCTTACGAGTGCGTATTTTTCTACGAAGCTTGCACTGAGGATGAAAAAATATGGGTGTACAAGGACTGTCCAAAGTCTGAACACTGTTTACATCCAGACGAAGAGCAGTCTAAGAAAGCGTTAGTAACTGCATCACTTAATCAGAACACCAAGCCACAGATATGAAAAGGGGGGCTTGCATTTCGCCTTCAAATCGGTGATTTTATGGTTCTGTTTCTTTTGCATTATTTTGAATGAAGCTCCACAACAAAACACACTAAAGCAAACATCTTAAATAGTACGTATATTCAAACGCATTGAGTCACTCGAATTCATTGCAGTTACTATTCACGTATACGGAGCGTTGCAGGTCGCCCCAAATGCCGAACGCGAAGCATTGTGGCACCAAATAGTGAAAAGAATAAACCTCACTTCAGCTTTCGTGCAGACACCTTGCTGCTGTTGTTGTTGAGCTCATAAAATGGCGCATACCCATTGGAGGGATTGGCCATAACCAGGGGCCTGCTGTTATTGTTGGTATGCCCAGTATGTTAGGCTTTGCTCTTCCTCCTTGCTTTTGTTTTTGGGAGCAACAAGAGAACGCAAGGACAAGCAGGTAAGAAAGAAGATGAAGAGATGTCAAGAATGCTGGGTGCTTATATTTTGTCATAATCTCCTATGTAAATCTTCTTGTTTATGCCACTACACATTGGCCAATCCCCCCATGTGGGTGTGTGCCATGTTTAAAGAGGAAGACGAAGAAGAAGATGGTGTGTGGTTTATGGGGGTTTAACGTCACAAAGCGACTCAAGCTATGAGGAACGCCGTAGAGTAGGGCTCAGGAAATTTCGACTACCTAGGGTTATTTAACGTGCACTGATATTGCACAGTACACGGGCCTCTAGAATTTCGCCTCCATCGAAATTCGACCGCCGCTGGCCGGGATCAAACCAGCGTCTTTCGGGTGAGCAGCCGAGCGCCATAACCACTGAGCCACCACGGCGGCCGAAGAAGAAGAAGAAGCTGAACATTTTTTGCTGGAGCAATCTGTGCCCACAATGGACAGGGTATATTAGACTTAAAAAAAACTGGAGGGGACACTTAAGCTGCGTCTTAAGGGTACGACACGATGGCCTTATTGGGCTAATGCATATATGTGCGGAATTGGTAATTCTCGACTTTACGTTCTTAGATCCCTGGGAGTCCTCATAACCGTCCTGGCGCAGTGGTGCAGCGGTTAAGCGATGCGCCACTGCCCTGCGATGGCAGGTGCTGCCACCAGAGAGGCTTGTGTGACCCAGGTTGCTCTTCCCGAGCACCCTCTAGTGACAAATTTTTAATTTAACTGCCACCTGCCATGGTGGTCAGTTTGCTCACAATCCAGTGGGCAGGTTGGGATGTGCCACAGTCTCACGTGACCTCGGTGAACTACCTAAATTGTATGGAGCGCTGGTTGCTCCGGCTGCGAGGCTCCAAACGGTCGCCGAGCGCGCGGACAATTTTTTTCCCCACATGGGAGTACTCAAGCTCTCGCGTTAAAACGTCAAATCTCCTGCCTATCTCAAAAGCTGCGGCGTTACATGACTGTTACCTTCTCCTCTGACCGAGATAACACGAAGGCAATGTGAAAAACTTCGATTTACATCCAATAATTGCTCCTCAGTGTACTGTGGCGACAACGCATTTCGTAGCAAATGGGCAGGTTTGCCAATTGTTGTTTCATCTCGGGAAGCTTAGCAAGAAGCAAAACACAAATTCTGAGTAGAGTGAGGAAGGAAGCGCTAAGATGCCTAGTCACGGTTTAGGCCAAATCACGTCTTGGCCGGTATCGCAAAGGTAACGATGAAATGTAGTCATTGACCAAGTCAAAACGAGATTCTTCTGTTTGAATACGGGACTACCGCTGGTCCGTTTTATTGTAAACAAGGAACCAATAGGATCTCCTAAAAGTAAATTTCTTTTTACTTGGTTGGTTACTGCGTTTCATTGCTACAACTTAGCTCCCTATTGTGCAGAGCATGTGCACTTAAGGAGCGTAATTTTCTTCTCAATGCGAATCTTTTGAGTGTGCGAATCTAAAGCTACCTTTTATAATGAATGTGTCACGAATGGTGCGAAATTGAGAGGCTGCGTGCTTAAGGCGAAATCCAAATTGAAAACAGCGGTAATTACTTTCATCTTTTGCTGAGAGGGGCCTCGGCAATACTAGGTTCATTGTGGTGCAGCTATTGCAGCTAACTAAAATACCTGTTACCATTCTTTTGTTTACTTACGTCAAGGTGGCAGATTGGGACAATGCGGTGACGACGAGCAGTGTTTACACAAACCCTGCAGGAGGTGAAGGTTGCGCTGCCTGAGCTATGTTCATTAGTGTATCGGCTCTTCCTAAGGCGCTGCTGCCTGACTATCAAAGTAAAATAGTGAGTAGTTTTTCAATTGAAGCATTAATTATGCCGTCCTTATCTTGTGCTGAAAGGTGGGGTGAGAAAAGTACAACGTATGTCTTTGCACGAAACTTCTCAAGTCATTCCAGTGCTTTGTCGAGCGAAAAATCACGGCCATGCGTGAGCTGGGTCCCCGAAGCCAAGCAAACTGGCACAGATGGTACAGCGACAGATTTAAGCGCGTGTGTTTTCGTTATATCTGAAGTACTCACCCCGATAAAATTTCACTTTTCTAAACGTTACCTTAATAAATTCTAATAGCCCATTGGAGAGCAACTGCTGCTCTCCATACCGTCTGTGTATTCAAGTGATTATTACGTAGTGTAAAAATATAACAGAGCAAAAGCCTGTCCTGTTGGGACACAAAAAAACAGCCCGCGTCAAAGCAGCGCACAAAAAACAGCACAGCAACAAAACAGCACAAGAAAAAACGGTACAGTGACAAAACAACGCAGGGAAAAAATAGCATGACGACAAAACTCCCAACGAAAAAAAAAAGCACGACGAAAGAGCACAGGGAGCACAAAACAACACATCGAATTACGGTGCAGTGCTGCTGGAGGGGTGAACTAACACAGCCATAACCGCAAACGGTAAATCACAACACATGCGGCAGCGACCTTTGGAGTTAGCGTTTCACTGGTTCATTAAAAAACAGTACAGACTCATTTATTGAGGAACAGCGTTGCTTGAACGGTGCATATGGCAGAACTAGTGGTTTTGTAGTCCTTGCTTGCTTAGCTTCAATTATCTAGTTTCTGTTTCCATGGCTGCTTCTGATGCATTGCGTGCCGCCACACGCAGGAGCTTCCTTTTTCAACTGTTAGCAGTGCATGGCCTCTCTCGCTTGATTTCGCTCTTTCACATGCCATAGCCCTCTCCCGCTTTCAGCGACCATATATAACATTCGCGGCGATGGCGACTTCGAAAACATAGCGAGAGAGGCTACCAGTTAGAACAGGGAGAGTGAGAGGCTGCTGCAATGGCTTTGTGCTTCGTGGCATCTAAAAGCTTAGTCCGTCTCTGGTTCGAATTCAGATTGATGTATTATCATTTTTTTTCTGCTTCGTACTGTTCAGACGCAAAACTTCTGAAAACCTGTGTTTTTTAGGTTTTTCTTGTGGTTCCTGAGCAAAAGGGTGAAATTTGTCGAATATTGAAGTTTCAAAGAAATTGGCTTCCAAGCAAAAAAGTGGCTTTGGTTAAATGCCACAAAAAAAAATGATGTTTCGAGATAATTCTCTTCGAAGAGAAGAAAACAGCTTAAATATAAAATTACACTCAATAAGTGCACGCTGATGGGTGAATTTTCACGGCAGCTGAGTAGCTCATTTCGCAAAGTAAAGTAACCGCCGGTAAGCCTCGGACAACCAGTGCGCAGCGTCCTGGTTAAAAGCAAACAACCTGAAAATGTCAGGCGGGCAATCCTGCCATCGTTAAAAGTAAAATGCATCTTGAAACCACGCAAAAAAGACAAGGACCGAAGAAGAAACTAACAGGACAGATGCGTTCTACTAATAATTACCAACTAGCCCGTCTCTCTCTATTATACTTATTAAAAGTAAGCATCACATACTGCATATTTTCAATGAGGTCGCTGCCGCATGTGTTGTGAATTACGGTTTGCGGTTATGGCTATGATAGTTCACCCTCCAGCAGCGATGCACCTTACTCCGATGTGCTGTTCTGTCGTCGTGCCGCTTTTTCCATGTGCTCTTCTGTCCTCTTGCTGTTTTTCGCTTTGCTGTTTTGTCGCTGTGCCGTTCTGTCCAGCGTTCTGCTTTGACACGTGCTCTTTCAAAGAAGCCGAGCACGAAACCAGGCGAAAGCTCGAACCCATTTTAAAATCGATAAGTACCCGACGGCATTCTGGATCGTAGCCCACACCTCCCACATACAAGACAGATGCTGAAACCACAAGGCCGCCGCTGCGGTGCTGCAATGAATTTCGCCTCTGCAGAGAATGGTTATCAGGACATGAAAGGCGCAGTAATTGGCTCACTTCTCGGTGGACACCTGAACCTCGCCGTGAGAGGGCTTCCGGCTAGGCCAGTCGTTTTGTCTCTAAGAAGATGCCGCTTCGCCGGAAATGGCTTCGTTGTCGGTTTGCCAAGTCGACGTGGAATCCTAGATCACTCAGTGTAAATGCGGTAAGCGGTGCAAGAGCGTAGATCGAAGGGCGACGCAACATGCATTCCAACTGTAAAGTCATTCCGCTTTGGTAAAGCGTACGCTCCACTTTTAGACCTTCCAGCCGACTTCCTAATGCCAGATGCAGTAGTCGATTCACCGTGTCCAGTGTGTGTCCAGATCGGGCACAGATTCAGGAATCGTATGTTGAGCAGGCTGGACGAGCTGAGGATCAAATAAAGCATGTTTTTTTCTTCCAACTTCAAACCCACCCTCCCGGCCCCGCTGAGCGTTGACATTTCTGAAAAGTTCAAGCACCGCGTTATTACCTCCTGTCTTTAACAAGCTGTCGCATCTGATCTCCAGCGAACAGACAAGATTGCTCGCAAACCACAAATATAGCCCGCACTCTATCGTCCTTCGCGCGTTAATGCGTGCAGTATGGCTCTTACGCTGCTCGGCGCTTTGATCGTACTGGCTTGCAACACAATCTAGGGACATATCTGCACTCCTCATGATGCCATTGCACGAGAACTGGAACAGGCCCCCAACGCATGGAAGGCGAGCTCGTTCAGTTCTGACGCACTCTCCGTTAAGAAGAGAAGAAACATTGTACACCCATCCTAAAGCAGGTGCCGCAGAATGTCCGGCGAAGAAATCGGCGGCCAAGCACTGGCAGTTACAATGTTACAATGGTTACAAGCTCTACCCTGACCTCGCACTCGGCTTATCGAGGGTGAAATACCTGAAAAATGCGTCTTTCACCCCACCCTAAGTAGTGCGAAATATCTTACGCCATGGCGCTGTTTGGCCGAGCTGCCCTTGTGCCATAAAAATTCGCCTTCATCAGCTGTTGTCGTTTGTTGATATCAATGCTGAAGTTACGTTCACATGCCCTCACGCCCACAGCAGCATGCAGGTCTCAATGAAAAAAAAATACGTTTGCCATCGAAAACACCAAAGGTATAACCACCATTAATTGGTTTGTTCATATACGGGGTTGTGGCCAAATCCTGTTCTCGTGATGGAGTGCGTTGTCGGTACTGGTCACCGCGGTCAGGCCGCACACCAGGCCTGGTTATACAATTCCATCCATTTCATCACCTGACTTAGCACGGCAATGTCACCAGCGAATCGCTGATTACTAAGTTATTCTCCATTAACTCTTATCCCCAACTGTTCCCAATTCAGGCCTCAGAATAACTCCTGCAAACAGGCGGTGAATGGCATTGGCGAGATCGTGTCTCCCTGCCTGACGCCCTTCCTTATTGCATTTTATTGCTACCTTCATGGAATTGTGCAGTTGCTGTAGACATATTCCGCTGTTTTCACATAAAGCACTTCTACACCCTGTTTCGCAAAGCCTGCATGACTGCTGAGGCTTCTACTGAGCCAAATGCTTTCTCGTAATCAAAGAATGATATATATAGGTGTTGGTTATACTCTGCGCATTTCTCCAGCATCTGATAGATTCTGGATTAACGCTGACGGCTGCTTATTGATTAACGCAAAGCATCAGAACTGATACATTACGTGCATCAAGAAAGCACTTCTTTCCGAAAGAATACGTTCCGCATGAACAGACTTAAAGTGGCACTCATTAAAAGGGACGCTGAGGCGGTTTTCATATGTTCTAACTTCTAGGGTTCTGAAGTATACTCGTTGGTCACCTCTGTGGAGTTATTTTTTTTTTAATTTTGGCTAAAGCACTGGTGTAATCCCCAACTGAAAGCGCGGCTTTCAAGCCTCCCGCTTCGGTGCTCACTAAAAAGGCGCGGTTGATCGAAATAATTACAAAGCATTCCCCCACAGCATGCATCATAGCCCAGATGCATAGATTTTAAGTACGTAAAATGTCCACAGTATGTTAGAATATTGATGTCAACACAGTTCGAAAAGCGTGAACTGACTGATTTAACTGCTTATTAGATTATAGCATACACTGAGTAGAACACTTTTTACTTTAGTAAGATGAGCTTTCGGGCAAGTTGGTTGCTTAGCTTTGACATAAGTGTAGCGCGAAAAAAGACGAACACAATACAAGAAAAACGCTTACGACACGGACAATCGCGATTGTCCGAGTCGTGAGTGTTTTCCTTCTATTGTGATCGTCTTTTTTCGCACTGAAGTTATGTCGAAGAAAGAGTTTTTATGTTTAGCCTTTTCTGTGTCTCCGGAATACAGCTTATGAGCGAGAACTTATGCCGACAAAGGGCGAGATATGCTTTGCGATTCGTCGAATTTGTTATCGCTATATCCGCACAACATAACATCTGGTATCAATAATAAAAGTTTTGACGAGAAAGTAAAGAACGCAAACAGGCTGAACAATCACCAGGGAAGGGGGGGGGGGGGGGGGGGGCAGTTGACTCTTGAAAGGTCGTCGTTTGTTTTCTTCATTTGAAAAAAATGTGATCACCATGCTGCTGCACACAGCAACGAATTGTGACATTCATAATTGATCTTCAAGCAGTGCAAAGCACTCACTGCACTTTCGGGCAAGTTATACGGAAATAAAGCGCTAACTTCTTGTTGTTCATTAACAAAGGCGCCAAATCATCAATGTGCAGCATGAATGGAAAAAAATTGTGGTCCTTTTTTTCATCATGTCGCAGTCATTGTCGCAATTGTGTCTCGTTATGTTCTGAATTTTTTTCTGACTTGAGGTGTTGAGACCATGTTCACAACGCATCCGTACTGCTGCGTGTTTATGAGGTCAGTTCGTTTTTGGGAAGGGATGTTGAGGTCGTGTAACTAGCTATAGTGGCTATATATATATATATATATATATATATATATATATATATATATATATATATATATATATATATATATATATATATATATATATATATATATATATATATATATATATATATATATATATATAGCCACTATCGACTACATATAGTCACGATGTCCACAGCAGCTGCCGTTGCATTAGCTACCGCGCTGCACTCTACAGTTACACTCACCATCTTAACAGTATCGACAGTCATGTGTTGTAACTCTAAAACAACTTCACAAAATCGCCGTAGATGTTGCGGCGTGCATTATTTTGGCTCTGGCGCAGTCCTGAAAGTAAGCTAATATTAAAGTGACGCTCAATTCCATGCCGCATTGAAAAACGTCACCTCCTTCCAGCGAGACTTCCGTTTGAGATAGTTGGTTGTAGCATGACATAATTGGCGTAAAAGCGTACTGGCACGAAAAAACAGAGACAAACACATATATGAGGCAGGACTGACGTCAGTTCTGTCTTGTGTGTTTGTCTCCGTCTTTTCGCGCCAGTATGCTTTTGCGCAAATTATGTCACCTCCTTGCCTGCAATGCGGGCGGGAATGCTATGACAATTACGTGTTCCCTCCATGCTGATCCATACTATCCTTATTTGCTTCTACTGACAAAAGTGAATATTCCAGCTGTGGTGCAGCCACAATGCTGAGAATGAAATAGAGCTCGCTTCTCGTGAATCCCTGGCATCACCATACAAATAAAAGGAAAGGCCGCGAAGTGCCAGCGAGAGGCTGCGCTACCGTTGGTCTGCACTCGCAGAGAAGGGGGGGGGGGGGGGGGGGGAGTAGAAAGGTCGACCTGACTGGTAGGCTATTTTATATTTGTTTCAGTCCTGAACCACCGGCAGTGCCAAACTACCGCAGCTCTAGCATCCAAGACCAGTATTTTCTAGACAAAACGTTTTGTTGCGTTAGTAGATAAGACTTCCTGACTTCAATCAGTCAATCGATCAGTTTATTTCGGACAACATACATGGTGTCCGCAGGGAAAGGCTAAAGGAGACTTGTATCCTGACGAGGCCTATCCTCAGCATTATGCATCGAAGCAGACAACACGCAGCAAACATGTAGATGAAAATAATGATACAGCAAACATAGTGGTAGAGGAATTCAGCACAGTTATACAGTAAACAATACCTAGACACTAGTTAGGCGAAAAACGCAGAGAAAATGCAGCAAACGAACAACAGTAGGTAGTGCGGTAAATACGATCCCACCATTGGTAAAGCGGCAAAAATGTAGGAAAACATGCATTCCCACAGAAGAGTTGGAATACAGTAGAGAATAATCAGCAATGAAGAAAGGGACAAAACCGATGAGTGATGCATTAAACACGCAATGTTGTTGATATTCATAATAGGATGCTGCACGGAAGCGTTCAAAAGACGTTCCATTTTCTTTTTGAATTGGCCGATAATTGCACTTTCCTGGGCACAAGTGATAAATTTGCATATGTGTTGCATAATACTGTTATTTAGTGATCTGTAGTCTGTCTGCCGTAGTTAGTGCGAGGTATAGAACTAATTAATGAAGCTACATGCAAGTTATGTGGGATACCTCTATTCAGGTAAGAACGAGAGAAGGACGTGGTCTTGATTTATTTTTTTGTACATTAGCAGTGCTAAGTAATGCCTGTAGCAAAAAAATGGTAACACATTATAAAGGTTAAACATGTTATCAATAAGAGGATTTTTACCCAACATACGAAAGGCTTTTTGCAAAGCAAACAACCTGCCTGAGTCAGTTTTATTACATGTTCCCTAAATTAAATGACTATAGGAAACATGAGAAAGAAGAAGGAAAAAACAAAACTCTTTCATGACGTGGAACGGAAGACCAGAACGAAATTGTTGAATTGCCCCAATCAATCTAGATATTCGTATCCGCACACTATTGACATGATCGATCCAGCCCAAGTCACTGCGATAACAAACTCCTAGAAACTTGTGAAAATTTACTAGTGCTATTTATGTGTCCTTAAAGTATAATCGAACATCATGCTCCAGACACTTATTTCTAGCATGAAAAAGCACGTATTTTGTTTTCGTAATGTTTAGTTCAAGTTTATTGGCATCAAGCTATGTCCGCAGTTCACTAAGCCAAGTTTTGGATCGATGTTCGAGCGGGCGAAGGCTGGGACCGGAAAATAAAACATTAGTGTCATCGGCGTAGAGGACTATGTTGGAAGTTGGGTATATGTTCACAATATCGTTAGTGTACAAAATAAAAAGTAAAAGACCGAGGATAGAGCCTTGGGATACACTGAATTTATTGTTCCTGTGTCGGATTTTTGAGCCTGTAGACATGTAGACTGATCCCGCTCTGTTAGATAGATTTTCAATAATTTATTAGCAATGCCTTGTATGCCATAGCATTCTAAGTTTTCCAATAAAATATCATGTTTGATTGAATCGAAGGCCTTGCGAAATCAAGAAATATTCCAATGGTGAAAAGCTTTTGTTCAAAGTTAGAAAGAAGTGTATCTTTTATGTTCAGTTATGCAGTGTGCGTCGATTTACCAGCCTGTAACCCGCTCTCTTCTTTGCATATTAGGTTCTTTCTCTCTAGGAAAATTTGTAATCTGTTATGTACCACACGTTGTGCAACTTTTGAAAACAGTGGCAACATCGATATAGGGTGATAGTTGTTCAGGTCGTTTTTTCCGCCTCCCTTGGTGATTACTGCAACGCGAGCGGCTTTCATATTTTCTGGGAAGATGCCATTCAGCAGCCTTCTGCTGCAAATATGTGTCAAAGGTAGGCTGACACTAGTGATAGCGGCTTCAACTGGTACCGTACTTATATCGTCATTACCAGGCGAACATTTATTCTTAAGGGAATTAACGACCGCTACGACTTCTTCACAAGCGGGTGACTGAAATACAGGTGACAGAAACAGGGACTCACAGCAGTTAGTTTGCCTATAAAGGTCAATGGGCGGTGTAGGACACGCGTCTGCCGAAGTATGAGAAGCGCCTGCATTTAGAAAATGCTCATTAAATACATTAGCAATTGTTATACCAGAGCAGGAGGTTCCATCAATCAGCAGCTCAGAAGGCAGATGAGATTTCCCGCTGGATATCATACTTAAATTATTTAAAGCTTTCCAAACCAATTTAGGTTTATCCCCTACTAAAGCAAACTTGTTTGAATAATAGACAGTTTTGGCCTTCTTTAGATCCAGGTTTAGTTTGTTTCTGAATTTCTCAAATCTGTCAAAATGGGTTTAATCTCTTGTATCCAAAAGCGAGCAGACAATGAGTTTAGATATCGAATGCGTTTGAAAAGAAATGGCGACACCCACTCCTTCTTAGCTTTCCTGTGCTTTTGGACGAAAACAAGAAGACATTCAATGTTGCAATTGTGTCGTACCTTTTCTAAAAATATATCATAGGCTACGGAGGGATCGTTTTCCACATAAACTTCTACCCAACAGGTTCCAGCCATAAGCGAAAAGAAATAGGTCAATGTATTATCATTAATTATTCGTCGCTTGTACTTAGGTCTAGCAGAACTGTGCTTAGTTAAAAACGGGCCGAAAATGACATATGATCGCCTATACCTGATGAAAAGACACCTGCGGTAAATGTATGTGTGAAAAAAAACTATGAAACTGTGATCAATGAGTGTTTCTGTTTGGTGGCATATTCTGGTGTGTAGATAAATAATGTTCTCACATCCATGTGAGAGCATCAATTCTAGCAGTTTGAGATGCATTGGGTTTTTTTATAAGCAGGTAGGCATTCATATAACCAAATATAATGACTCGC
The DNA here is from genome assembly GCA_030143305.2 of Amblyomma americanum. Lineage (NCBI taxonomy): Eukaryota > Metazoa > Arthropoda > Arachnida > Ixodida > Ixodidae > Amblyomma > Amblyomma americanum. The sequence goes on along the minus strand of JARKHS020027659.1, from coordinate 124,154 downwards.
CACCTGTTCACATTAGCTAGGTTAAGGAAGGGATCAGTAAAATCAGGGAATGCATCTTGATTACCTTGAGGGGAGCGGTATACCAAAAGTAAAGCATCGTCACGATGCAGCATGCTAACAACTTCAAATTCTTCATTTACAACACAGAAATCTGAGAACATCACATGGCAAACATTCATTTACATATATAGTTACACCACCTCCACGTTTGCCCTGACGGAACAAAGAAATATGATTGTAACATAGAATTGGTGCTACTTCCGCATCGGAACTATACCAAGTTTCTGTGAAACCAATAACATCAAAACGACCCTATAGTTGTTCTAACTCAGCTTCAATTTCTTCGACCTTATTTCTCAAGCTTCGTACATTTAGGTGATATAACGAGAGAGCTTCGTGAGGATCGCAAGCGCTAGCATTGAATAGTTTATTAAATAGGTCGGAGGTATAGTAAGTCACTATATCTAGCGGAGATTTAGCAAGACACGAAGCTTACAATGACTACAGGATCCTGTCTAGGCCCTCGTCGGACGCAATCCTTATTGCCGCACTGCCAGCCTCCTTCCTCACATTCCTTCCGATGACCACACGAAGTAGTAGTTCAGCTCTCGAGCTTTTACTTCAGCAAACCACCGAAGTTTCTTGTTTGTTACAGTCAAGTTGTCAAAGAAATGTATGCTGTCATGTTCCTTGAGGGCTGCGTGTTTTTCAAGCCATGCGTCTTTAACAGCTCGCCGAGAAAACGTTATCAATGCCACAGGTTCTTTGTATTGATGTGTCGGGAGACGATTCAGACTTTCAACATCGGAGCCAGTTAGGCAGGGTAGATCGAGCGTCGCCGCAAGATCGTTCATCTCAGATAGCAAGTTTTCGTTTTCCTCAAAGGGCAAGTCATGGATTTCTATGTTCTGTGATCTGCTGTATTGTTGTAGATCAGTTAGGTCTTTCTTTAGCTCGTTTTTTGTCTCTTTCAGTGCGTCTACTTTAGTCCGTAGCTTTTCAGTTTCTCCGCTGTGCTTTTCAGAAGGCGCTAGCAGCGTGTCATAAGTCTCGGAAATGTGTGTAACAAATTTTTAGATTTTGCTACAGTCCCATTCAGTGATGACAGGCCATCCAGCAAGTAAAGCCAAGTTCTTAATGTCGGCAAGTTCTTTGCCCAAGGCAAGTGGCAACACCGACGTTTGACCGCTGCGAGGCGCTGGCAAGCGACAGCTTGGGCATTTTAAAGTTTACTTGACCTCCTCACTTTTTGCTTTATACGCACGCTCACTAATGGCGGCGTATTTCCCAGCGTGGTACACAGCTGACAACATTCGGCACATGCCATAAAATCTTCACCATCAGAAAAATCCTCGAAGCATGAAAGGCAAGTGTCCGATGGCACGGTAGACATATCGAGCACAAATTGACCTCTGAGGGCAGCAGTGGCAGCGCGACAAATGGTTACCTTGCTAAATACAGTCAATTTCAACCAACCTGGGCAAAGCAAAGAGATGGTCAAGTGCTGTTCGACTGTTCCTGCCTCCGCTTCTGCTGCCCGAGGTGTGAAGGATCCGGAAGATGGCTGGGCTTTGAAGGGGGCGTTGTCCGCGGTCCGTCCGCAATTCCAGAAGTCTGGACGAAGCGGCAGCGCAGATAATCGGAACGGATACTGCGCTAAGCAAAGACGATGGTCAGGTGCTGTTCGCCTGTTCCCTCCGCTGCCTCTGCTGCCCGAGGAGTTCCGAAATTGCAATGTGCCCCTATAATTAATAATTAAACAGTTAATGAACATACCCTCCCAATTAGCCTAAGTTTACATTATGCATTGTTCCTAGGGGTCACAACGCCACAATAACCTAATAGTAGATCAGGAAATATCTTTACGCCTTTTCGCCTTTTATTACAAAATTCCGCGCAGCTGAAAGAAGGCGCGCTGTATTTGTTATATAATGTCACAGAGAAATAACAAAATAAAAAGAAAATGGTTAGCCAGGAGACAGTGCTTTCATTAAGCATCGCAAAAGGGAATAAAGGGAACACTGTGTGCATACAGACGACACCTGAACCATGGTGTGGCAATGAGCGTTTTGCTCAAAAACGTAACAACAGCTGAAGCTTAACTTCTTTCAGAAGTTCTTTTTCCGACACTTAGATTCTCCATATACATTAATTACAGTGACAAAGTTAATATGTTTCACATGTTCTTGTTCTATGGTCAGTATCGCCATGTTTGATAGCCTATCATCGCTCATGGTAGAGCGCAGATATATTTTGATCAGTTTTAACTTGGAAAAGTTCCTTTCGCATAATGCAGATCACCCACAGATCGGGCGGAACAAGCAAAAGATAACAGCAAGGCTTGGGAGGAAGTGAAATAAGTTTCTTCTTGCGATGAATTCCACGAACTGTTCTGCGGTCTAAGTCTTTGTGTCATCAGGGTGCTTTTCCGGCGGCTTTGAGGCGCCTTCGCCAGAAAAATCGTCATATAGTTCAGTAAGGCTAGACGTCTACATCTGAAGCGTTTCAGCGATGTCAGTTATCATGAAAGCATGCTCAATGATGCTGAAAACCGCTGTCACCTTCTCCATAGCCTTTGAATTGGTGTCCAGCTCTCTGTGTAAAAGGTCCAGGCATTCAAACTTTGCCTCCTTGTCTGCTGTCTTAAGGTCAGACCATTGTCCTCTGGCAGTTGCCGAAATTGTCTCGACATCGGTTCCAGATTCGACGGTCGGGATGAAATGCTTGCTAGCGTCCTTAAGATGACCGGGAAAGGTTCACGCGCTCCATGTCAAAGTGCAGAGCTTGTACCGTTTATGACGCGAAGTGCCGAAGCAACGCGCATAACAATCCATCTTTTCGGTCAGATTGCAAAGCGCAGGCGCGTGTATCCCCTGCGATCTCGAAGTGTGAAGGAAAACACGCTCTCAGGAAAGCACGACAAGCAAAAAAATTGTCGGCGGTTTAGCTCTGGTTAAATATGGAGTGACACGATAGCTACAGCTGGCCAAGAGGAGCTTGCTCAGTTGAATTGCAAAGTCAGTTTTTCGCCGCTCCATTTCTCTGGGCGTTCCTTCATCTTCGTCCCACTTGACACGGTGCATGCGCGCAGCTGTTGCAGCTCGGTTTCGCCGGCGCGCTGCGCCGCCGGCAGCAACAGCTGCTCCGCACCGCGTGATCAACCACGTGACAGCGTGGCGGCGCAGCCACGGGGTGGTGGCGCCGCCACCGCCACGCTGAAGGCTCGAAATGCTACCGTAATGTAGCTATCGCTACAAAAAACGGCGCAGCGTGCGAATGATGGAAGGAAAAAAACGAAAAAACAGCGCTCTTAGATCCAAAACACTGCTTTTTTGTTTTTAATCTTTTCCCCTCCCATATCGGTGACATTGGAGACGCAAGGGAGTGCCCAAAGCGCCTTTCTTGAAATGCATCTGCTTTCAACATGACGTCCTTAGCTCTCGCAAGCTCCTCGTGGGGGTCATAGAGTGCATCAGCGACCCCAGAGCATCGACAAATGTTATCGATGCCGGATGGAAAGGCCAAGAAAGGAATTAGCCGGGCTAGGGGCAGATGTCAAGCGGACGGGGTGTATGTTACGTTATCATTCGTTGACATTAATGTCCAGTCAAGCTGCCGAGGGGACGGGTGTTCTGCGGACATTGAAGGACATCTCCCGCCCCATAACTGACATCCCCCATTACTACACCACCGATTGTAAGTGCTGCACAGGTTTGAATGCAGCGCGACAGGTGAAAGCGGGAACGAAGACAGGTTTAGTGCTGCCCTCTATGCATGCAATCACAAACTATAGCGACACGGGGCAAACGCGCGTTAGTCAAAAACGGTTAAACTGTTAAACAGATAGGCTATATATATATATATATATATATATATATATATATATATATATATATATATATATATATATATATATATATATATATATATATATATATATATATATATATATATATATATAACCTTAGCAAATTCGTAGCCGTATGGTAGTAAACTATGATAACGTCACGTGGGAGATCAGTTTGACTATAATATTCCGTGACATGCGGCACAGAACTATTTTCTGCGATGCGTATCGATATCAAGAAATTTTGTCCAAGGTCATTCATTCAAGAGTCGCAAGGATTGCTCACCTAACTCTTGCTCTCACCCTTTTAACTTAAAAAAGTTTCTTTCAAGCCACCGCGATACATACGCTGTGAATAGCATACGTAGAGATTCTTAATTGTTAGCCCACTTACGAGTGGATCACGTACGATTCTTTAGTCACACATTGCTGCGTTTTCGGAATACACGAAGCTTGGTGCAAGACATTTTTTGTTTTGTCTGGATTGAAGTAAATTAAAATATATGCGGATGCGATCTTTTGTGACCAAATACTTCCCGTGCTCGAGTATAATCGCTAGTAGAGCTCAACAAAATCACGATTCCGCCTTTTCTCTTAACCTCACACCTATCATTTCCCTTTCCATTTCTCGCATCCTTCTCCTCAATTTAGGTTGAACCCTTTTGTTACCCTCCACGTTTCTGCCCCTTAGGTGAGTGCCGGCAAGATACAGCTTGTTATATACTTTTCTCTTTAGGTATGTTGGTAAACTGCCATACATAATCTGAAGCAACCTACCAAATGCGCTCCACCCCATTCTTATTGTTCTAGTGATTTCACTCTCTTGATCGGATCTGCAGTCACTACCCGTCATAAGTAGACGTGTTCCCTTAACGCTGCCCGCCCTCGCTACCAATTGTAAACTGCTGTTCCCTTCCGGGACTGCTGAACATTATTTCGGTCGAGTAGCCTTTGCGAAAGCCTGCCTGATCATTTGGTTGATTGAAGTCTAAGGTCGTCCTGAGTGTCTCAGCGATTGCCTTAGCAAATACCTTGTAGACAACATTCAGTAAGCCAAGTGGTCTGTATTGTTTCAAGTCCTTGGCGTCTCCTTTCTTATTAATTAAGATGGTGTTAGCTTTTTTACAAGCTTTTTGTGCACTCGAGATCATAAGGCATTGCGAATACAGGGTGGTCTTTCTACCGATCTACTGTTGCGTGATCATCACCAGCTGTTCCGCGTCTGCATGGCTCCTATGGTTTCCTTTACTTCCTCTTTCTTTATTGGTGGTATGTCATATCGCGGCGTGCTACTGTCCCTCTCATTAACGTCCCGATTCCATTGGCTTCTCTATAGATTTGTATAAAATTCAATGTCTACATGAACTATCTTATCCATATTTGTAATGAGACTGGCCCCCTTGTCTCTTAGCGCATGGATATGATTTTTGAGTATGCCTAGTTTCCGCTTCACCGCTTTTAATCTACCCCCATTCATTCGTGCATGCTCGATTCTCTTTAATTCAAACTTTCTTATGTCGATTACCTTGCGCTTATTGATTACCACTGATATCTCTACCGGTTCTCTTGTGTGCGAAGGGTTACAGGCTACCATGATCTGGCGTTTCTTTACCAGATTTTTCGACTACTCAGAGAGCTTTCCGGAGTCTTGTCTAACCATCCTACCATGTTCTTCCACTGTGCACTCTGTAATGGTAACCGTGACATCGTTCATTGCTTGAATCATTAAGGTCGTCGTCCTCAGTTAAAGCTGGATGTCTGTTCTGTAGCGAGGTGTTGAATTTCTCTGCTTTCCCTCTTACCGCTAGCTCGTTGACGGGTTTCCGCATCACTAGTTTCTTACATTCCCTCTCCAAGTTTAGGTTAATTCGAGACCTTATCATCCTGTGGTCGCTACAACGCACCTTTCCAAGGACCTCCACATCATGCACGACGCTAGGGTGAGCGCACAGTAATGTGTGTATTTCATATTTATTCTCACCATTGGGGCTTTTCTATGTAGAGTACCTGTCTTTCATTTGCGGTAGAAGGTATTCATGATCCCAAAATTATTTCTCTCTGTGAACCCTACTATAACTCCCCCCTGCTATCCCTAGAGAATATACCACAGTGGCCCACTGCCTGGTCTCCAGCCTGCTTCTTGCTTACCTTGGCCTTGAAGTCACTCATCAGTACGATGTGCTGTGTTCTTGCTTTGCTCATTGCCGATTCCACGTTTTCTTGAAGCTCTCGACGATCTGGTCATCATGGCTGGCTGTAGGCCTGTAGGCCTGTACCATCTTTAACATGTACCTCTTATTAAGCTTAATTACGCAACTGCCAGCCTCTCATTAAAACTATAGAGTTTCCCAGTGTTGCCAGATATCTCCTGATTGATGAAGAATCGCACACCTAGTTCTCGTCTGTCCGGTAATCCACGGTAACATAGTACGCATTCGCCCTTTAGCACTGTACACGCCTGATATGTCCTTCTAACCTCACTAAGCCCTATTATATCCTATTTAATGCTCGCTAGTTCCTCGAAAAAGCACAGCTAGACTAGCCTCAAGGGATAAGGTTCTAGACTGAAACGTTGCCAGGTTCAGCTTCCAATGCCGGCCTGTCCGGAGCACCGGAGAAATTCTTAGCACCGTCCGCTGCGTCACAGTTCTGACCGCTTCTTTCGTCATTTGCTCCGCACCCGCTCGGAACTTCAGGCCGAGGGTTCATTGGTGCATTCATAGCATGGGGTGACTATTAGCCACGTCTGCAGACCTCAAGGCATACCCGTTAGTCACGTTTGCACACCGCTCCTCTGTTTATTCGTGTTCAAGCTTATGTTACTTATTACATAGAACAGAACTTCGTAGTGTGCTTCGAGAAATACAATGCAATTACCAACTGACATGTTCAGAAAAGAACACGGAGCTGGCAGTGAAGCTAAAGCTCGTCCCCGCAGTCTCTTCTTCATCTTGAGTTGTCCCTTAAGCATGTTCTGTGCTCTGCTAAAACGGCGAACGAAATGAATGGAAAATTATCGCTCATTGAATGCCTGGCTTGAATGTTGTATTGTACACATAATGTCCGGAATAAAACAACAGTTCCGAAACTCGGTGCCTGTATAAGAGCGAAAAGCAACTATTTTTTACTTTATTGTCTTTATTCATTTGTTCCTTGCTACACACATTTTTAAAAAGCCATAGTTGACGACACGCGGCAGAAAAGCGAGAAACTGACATTTATTTCGACTTCTTTGTTGTTGCAAAGTCATGACCTGCCAGCTCCCACTGAAATAACACAGTCACTGACATATCCCTGAAAAATTATTTAGGAGGAAAGCTAACAGTTCAGCACAAGAACAAGACAAAAGGGCCGTAAAAATTAGAAACTGAGCAGCAAATTTATATTTATTACAGGCGGCGCGCAAAACTGGCATTTGTTCTCGGCAGATGATAAGCACAAGTAAAATAAAAACTAATAGAAAGGCAGTCCGATTAGGCAGCTAAGAAGCAGGTAATTTTTTCATAATGGAATGCGTCGACATGAGGAGGGAAAGGGGAAGGAGCAGATGGAAATGTGTTTTAAATGTCCGACTTCCGGGGGGGGGGGGGGGGCGGAACCTATGCTGCTCCATGAGAAAGAACGCAACCAGAAATTGCTGCTTAGTGCCCTCTTCCCAATGTGTACGTTTTTAAATATTTGCATTGCCACGCGTGAAGTATTTCGCTTTTATTCTCTGTGTACAAATAAGCTTCGGGAAATGTGTCTAACCTTTTGCCGATGCTTTTGAAATTATGGCTGTAGTGCAACATTCCGTGCTTTCAGTATACCCACTGTTCAGTGTTTTCCCAGAAAACTAAACGCGAGGGCCATGCAGTTGCCAAGTCAAGCAATAAAGCGCTCTAAAAGCTTTAGGAAGCAAGAAAACAAAATAGCCCTCTTATTGCTTGAGCCATTTATAACGTCGTCTATGCAACCATAGGCGTCCCGACGCACGGGCCAGCACAAACGATTTGATAACGCCCTGAGAAATTCCGAAAAGAATTTCAGATCACTCTAGCGACGTGATACTGATGTTTGCGCTGCACAGAGAGATCGTGACAGCAGTTCATGGACGGCTGCACTTCTGCATACCTTCCTGGCGCACCGCGGTCGCGATGCACACTTGGAGTCGTACCAAAAGTGTTGGTCATGAGGAGGTGCAAAAAGGTAATCTTGGCATGCAACCTTGAAAGATGACGTCGGCTGTTTTCATGCAGGCAGAAGTTCCGCACGTGCTGTGCGAATCTGCAAACACAACGATTAGGCCGCAAGAATCGCTCGTTTAGTAGCACCCACCGGATGTACCATGAGTGATACGAGGAAGGTAGTAGTGATTTATCAGCTTGGATTTCTGCTTACAGGCCATGCATGAAGCTGGGTTTTTGAGGAAAATATGAAACGTAATGAACCCAAAAAAGTAATTTTGCACCGTGCGCTTGTCAGGAGCCATGTAATATTTACACAGCACATAACACAGCGTGTATCACGCGCGAGTTACTTGTGATAATTGGTAGGCAGCGCACACAGCTGTTCCCGCAGCGCATACAGCTCTGGCATGCGTGCAATAAGGTACTCTTTAAAAAATAACGATTCCATTCATAAACTGGTTCTTAAACTAAACGCTGACGAAAAAACTATAGGATGACTTGGCTTGTTCGATCACAAGGTAAATCACTGTGATCCATACAGCGGTGACACTAGAGGAGAACAGGCTTTTTTAATCTTTTACAGGAGTTAAAGCTTTGAGGGGTTTTGAAGACTAGAGGAGCAATATACTCAGGTACCACCGAAATGTTAAAAGAATGTTATTCATTTGTATTGGTAAACCTTAATACATTGTTCTTAACATCCTTCTTTCCTAACGGTTCTGAAATGTTACAAATAAATGTTGGAATAACCTTATCCTAACCATAATTACACACTAAACAACATAATTACAACGTATGGTAAAGTAACCTTGCAAGAGCATGCAGGCCCGCCAGTTGTGAAGGTGCATAACCTTAACGCTCTGCAAACTAACAACGAGTTCGACGATTGAGCTCTATAACCACAACAAAAACAGCACACTCACACTCCTCCGAGCAGATGCCACAGAAACCAGCTTATACTGCTTATATATCTAAGACATTTATTGCGAAGTACTATTATTTGAAGAACATATGCACTGTAAGAGCAGTAGGAAAATTTCTTACAATGCTTGAAATATATTTAATGTTGTTTCATAGTTAGAATGAAAACATTACATTAACATTTAGAACACAGCAGTAGCACAATGTTTACAATGAATGTTAAACTAATGCTTGTCGTACAATTTATGAAAGCTATTTAATTTCTAACACTAAAATAACGTTCCAAAGCAACACGTAACATTACTGGAATTTACATAAAAAATTTATAACTCTACTTAAATATTCGGTGCTGCCTTGTTATATACCCTCCGCTCATCTGCGGCCGGCAGTCATACCGTAAAACCCACCCCATGATAGCGAACGCAATAGCGCGCCGATCGTTCACGGCGCGCCTTGCTCTTGGGAGCAAAGGAATGCGACAATGCGCTGAAAATACGGCATTTATTCCTACAGAAATTATACCGCTTGCCAAAGACAGCCGAGGACATTTCCCTCGGAAAAGTTTCACTAGACAATCAAGCATTTCCGGCTAACCAACTTAAGTTACGAGCGAACGTTCACGCAGGCCAAGGTTAGCCGAGAAATGCTGCGAGGCCGCGCGGAGGGAGATCGCGAGCAAAGCTACATACCGCTGGCCAAAAGCGGAGCGGTCGTACGCGCGATCCGAGTTACCAGAGACCAACACCAAATTTCACCTTTCTACTGTGCCGGCGTTGGGCTCGCACCGTACGTGGCATTCGCTACGCCTTCATAGACGTAAGCGGAGAGTTGTACGGGGAAACCCAATTCCAGGGGACGGTCGCCTGGCGCGTCCCCACAGCTTCCAATGCTAGCATGAACTGGGGCGGGACGGTAAACTGTTATAAAAGCTATTTTCTTCATTACCAAGCTTCAAATAAAAAAAATGAACATCAATGATTGTTATGTACTAAGACGTGAATCCTATCTAATAAAGTAATAGGATTGATTTTCACTCTTAGTGATCTGCGGCGCAAGTTACGAAATTCAGAAGCTTTCCTCTACCACAATAATTCAGTTTACATAGCTACTTTGTAAATCTGAATATTCGAAGCCGCTGAAAATATTTTTTTAGTATTTCGCGTTGCCATACAAGATTTCATGCATGTTGTAAACCTACCTGTCTTGTGCGTTCGAAGATGTTTCTATAATTTCGCCCGCAAATTTACAGCAGTGTTGTGGCAACATAATGTTGCGCATCGTTTAACTAAACCTTACGGTGGAATTGCAGTTGATGGAAAGAAACAAAGGAACATTTTTCTTAGCATGCCATTCAACAAACATCACATTTCACCGCACATTGCCTTGTCTAAGGATAGAAAGACACGGATATGCAACACAAGCCAATGAAGCTACGTGCCAGTACGCTTACCTAAACGTCTGTGGAAAATCAAGGCAATTTTTTATGTTGATAGTCTCTTCTAGTTACAGTAATGTGCAGATCTGCCAAGCCTTGCTTGCTGAGCCTTCACTTATGCAAAGAAATATAAGACTGGTTTTATTTTTTTTTCTCTTTCTGAACAATAGCCTAATGGCCGGCAATCACCGCTGTCCATTTCAACCTCACTATGGATTAATATCAGGCTTGACGCCCAAATTGTCCGTCCATGCATGACACGAGGAAACGAAAAGACGAAATCCGCATTTCTGAAATCGGTTAAAAACACGTACCTCTCAATCGGCCATTAAGGCTTTGTCAAACGAGCCAGCTGCTGTTTGTTTTTTAACGCAGCTTGTTGTACGCCCGATTCGCCCATATATTTCTGCACTCCACGGAAGTCGTGGCTTCATGCAAAAGGCGAGGAGCCACAGTAAAGACAGCGCGAAGTCGGCGGTAGGAATCAAATTCAGTGTTCTGATCAAACGAAGGCAGGCGTAACCCATTGAGATATCCTGCTGCCCGCATTCGACAAAACCAAAACCATAAAACGTTGTAGTAATAAAAAGCAGCCAGCCTGCCTCTGGCCACCTCTGCGTCGCAAAAGGTCCTTCAAATTCGTTACTTTGTCTAGTAAATATATACACTTCAGCATGGGCGTTCTAATTATCCACATATCTGTTATTCTACGCTCGATTTCACCAAAAAACAGTTGCTTAGCATTTATATCAGCATAGTGAACAGCCATTCGGTGTTTCTATACGGCATGTACATCTGGTAACCCAAAAGGATACATGCCGTGTTATTTTCATTTTTCACAGACAAAAACAAAATTCCACTAAATTCCAAGGAGAATCGTTTATTAAAGTACACCTGAAAGTGTCTTGAAAGGAGAACGGAGAGATACATCTGCAGACCTGCGAATGTCTTGTTTACAAAAGCCTAATCAATTATGTGTTTGTAGACAGTAATATCCAGACAAAGCTCTTCATATGCTGAATTGTTTTCATCATTTCCACCACCACCATCACTGCCGTCATGACTGAATACAATACCTTTGCTCAACAGACAAGCGCCACTGACTTCAAGATTGGCGCTGTGCCACACATTTAGTAAGCAATGCACGAGAAGACGCCAAACTCACGCCGCGGTACTGCTCTAAATCATGTGCGCCGCAAACGAAACGATGGTTAGCGGACAGATGGTCTCTTCGACCCTCGTTCATTTTATTTTGTGATATTCTAACACAAGAGTGGCATGTAGTTAGCTAAAGCCAGCTACATTCAACGGCCAGTACTTCGCTGGCTTGAGCTTGGGGCAGGGAGTGTAATGCGAGGAAGGCTAACAGATGGCCATTAAGATTAACGGGCTGAATTCCAAGAGAAGGCAAGCGTAGAAGAGGGAGGCAGAAAGTTAGGTGGGCGGATGAGATTAGGAAGTTTGCGGTGATAGCGTAGCCACAGCTGGCATAGGACAGGGTTAGTTGGAGAGACATGGGTGAGGCATTTGCCCTGCAATGGGCGTAGTCCGGCTGATGATGGTGATGATGATTCCACTGGCCACATCCAGAGCAAGGTATGATGCAAACGCCTGTTGGTCAATGCGTAGAATTTAGAAGAGGAGCATAAAATGTGCAACAGCAGCGTCACTTGGAAATGGCTAAGGCTGAGTCGGCGCCTAAAGCGTGGCCCGCATGGAGCGTTTTTTGCCCGCGAAATCGCGTCGCGCGCCCGACGCCCGCGCCGTCGAATTCACTCCCGCATGGTCAGTATCCGAGCGGCGTTTTTTTGCCGCCCAGTTGTGCGATGCACGCGGCCCCATCCATACTGAAAGCAGACGGATGCGCAGGAAGCGAAGTGAAGCCGCGCGCGAAATGCTCGCGAACGCGCATCTCTCGGGTAGCCGGGTGCACCGGCGCGCCTCCGTTTAGAATCACGTGACCCCCGCTCCGGCTCTCATTGGTCCTCTGCCGCTGCCCTCTCCCGGCGTCGGCGATTTTTTCTGTTCCGCCAGATCCCGCCGATTTGGCAAAAACGTCCTCTCCGGCGGCAAAAAAAACGCTCCGCTGCCGTCGACGCCGACGAATCGCCTGGAAAAACGCTCCATGCGGGCCACGCTTAAAGCCCAGGATACATGCGACGTTTTTTCGACGATGTTCGCCCGGCAGAAAACGTCGTGGCGGCGTGACGCCCGGCCGGAGATACATGGAGCGAATAAGCGGCAGCCCGCCGCCGCGTATCTCTCAGCGTGAAAGCATTGTGATCAACAAGTGACAAATACCGTTGAGCGAGGAGCTCTTTGAGAGCAGCGACGCTGACGCCTAAGTTAGAATAACGAAATTGTTCATTTAGACACCACTGCACTGACTGCAGCGCGCGTGCATAGATATCTACAGGGTTTTGCGTGCTCGAATGCATGAGGTCGCGTACCTTTCGATGCCCGCTCAGCCGTGGCTACCATCGGCTGCGGTTTTCTTCGGCACCTTCGCTGCAGGGAGGAAAGGCAGGCATTTCGATCCAAGATTGGGTCGTGTTCTCCAAAAAAAAGTGACATTTCAGGTCTAGTGAAGCGTTTATTTCCACGATAATAATATTTCCGTGCAATAAACACAGCAGTGCTCGTCGGCCATGGCGGCCATGTTGGCGGCGGCGGAAGCAGCCAAACCAGGAAAGCAGGCTTTCTGCGCTGCTATTGGCTTGCTCCGGCTGCCGCTTCCGGTCTCGCCGGACGCCGCGCGTCAATATCTGGCGGGGCCAGATCGGCGGCGGCGGGCGTTTTTTTCGAGGCCGGGCGTCAAATGCTCGCTGTCGGGCGAAAATCGCCGACAAAACGCTCCATGTATCCCAGGCTGTAAGGCAGCCCACACGAGGCTGTATGTAAGGCATGTATGTCTGTATGTATGTATGTATGTATGTATGTATGTATGTATGTATGTAAGGCTATAGGGTATCCATGTATGTAAGGCAATAGGGTTAATTGGAGAGACATGGGAGAGGCCTTTGCCCTGCAGTGGGTGTAGTAAGGCTGATGATGATGATGTAAGGCAGCCCACACGAGGCTGCGCCAACAATGGGTAGTGGAAATGTGTACACTCAGTAGCCCCTCCAGCTCTGCAAGCACAGGTCATGTACCAAGCAGAATTAACGCACAATATCGCAGTCCTGCACTAATCCAAGCTTGGATCCCAAGCGCGCCTTCTATCAGAAATGGTGTACGATAAATTAACACTGGAAATGTGTACACTCAGTAGCCCCTCCAGCTCTGCAAGCACAGGTCATGTACCAAGCAGAATTAACGCACAATATCGCAGTCCTGCACTAATCCAAGCTTGGATCCCAAGCGCGCCTTCTATCAGAAATGGTGTACGATAAATTAACACTCGACACCAAGAGCTCCAGTCAAAAAAGCATTTAATTCAGACTCTGGAATGTCAAGTCAACATACGTCTTCATGAGAGAGTACAACAGCCGTATTTTACAGGAGCGTTGCCATGCTTTTCACAGCCGCGTGCACTTGATCATATTTTTTTTTATCGCAGCCCGCGGCACCTGCGGCAAGAACCAGCCTGCGAAATAACAAAAATAAGCGCTGTGCGAATAATCTCTTCAAGATCTACACAGGATGGCGACAAAGAACACATGAGCGTAATGATATGTAAAACAGTAAGACGCTTATATACAGGGGCATGCGTCTAAACATGAACACGCAGTTTGCATTTGAGAATGAGCAGAGAACGAAGATAAACTCGAACATGCAGCGTATCATGACTGCGTCGCGCAAAACACAGGGCGGTACATTCTTCAACACTCATACCAAGAATGCGCCACTTCTTTAACAAGTTGAGAACAATATGGGACACATTTCGGTACTAGGGTAATGAAGATAGTGGGAACCACGTATTTTGCACCAACAATACAAGGGGCTGCACCCTCGTGAAAGCATGCCAAGCGTTTTCAATAATGACACGAGCTACTTTCGTTTGTGGCGTTTAACTAAATTTGGGAATATAGAACACAATCCATGCGGTTCAGAGTAACATATTAGGGCACAGTTTGCTCTGACTACATGACAAGCTGACATGTCACTTGACACTGAAATAGTTTATTTTTTATTTCTGGGTGGCACTGGGACAATGCGTGTCTGTTTCCCGGGAAGTGCACCGCTGTGTGTCTGAATTTCACGTAGTCCAAGCAGGGCTGCAAATCCAGCCCATGAATGACCTGTATTTCTTCAAAAGAAAGAAAGAAAGATAAAAAACACTCCACTTCGTTACGATTCCTCTGGCATAAGACAGCAGATTCTAATATTGTCATACACACACGAGTAGACTTATGAACTGCCGGAAAATGCATGCTGTTAAAGGACTCCGTCAATCGCTTATTTTCTGTTTGCCTTTGGTAGTTTTCTCCTCTGTTGTGGGAGCCAAAGCCACACAGGACTAACCTTGCAATGCAACACGAGGATGCAGCCTCCGAGGTGCCCAAGTTTTGCAACGCGTCCGTTTTACACAACCACGTACACACACGCATACACGTACACAGATCACAAACACGGAGGATAATAGATACGCATAGTTGAAAAAGGCACGCGTGTTCGATCAAATCCAGCGTCAATGGAGTTTGCTGGACCAGCAAAGAGCAGAGGAGACAGTGTCGCACATCCTCGGGCGAGAAGAAAGAGAAAGGCGTGAAAATCAGCGGTTCGGAGCTGTCTTAAGTACAAAATGCGTCCGACGCTCTCGGCAACGCGATGCATTCACAGATGTACACAGTATTCACAGGCAGTCACATTCCTGCAGCTATCATGGGACTGCAGCACTCTCTGGGACACGTACGACAAGTTCACTGTGCTTGCATCATGCAAAAATATGCTTATTGCAATAGGCATTATGAAAGTGACTTATCGTAAATGACAGCGCTCTAGTGATGTCGCCTGAGCAACAACTAGATCTATCAACCACTCTCGTGAAGCTTATCGCAGGTCCACGTAAAGTCACGTCTAGCCATGAGCACCGTATAGTAGTGGGAATCTATGTCACTACAATAGCAAACTTGGGGTCTTTGCTAAGCCTTTCTTTTTCCTGTCTAAAGCATAGACTACTATAGTAAGGCAGTCGCCGTTCGATTGTGGAAGGTCACTCATAGGCAGCACCAAATTTACTGCGTAAATGTTTAGTCGAATTGCAGAACTTGGGTAATGCCGCTAACTGCAACGGCAAAAATGTCAGTGGAATACAAAAGGATCAGGAGTCCACGCCATCGCTACGAAGACATTCAGTCAATTTCAAAATTACACAAAATAATTCATGCAAGCACTTTAGCGCCTGGTTCGCTATCCTGGAAAAACATCGCGCGTGTCCCAGATAGCGCTGCACTTAACAAATTATGCTATAAGAAACTTGAGATTGAATGCCTCTGAGGTACGTTGGCAGCAGAAAACTCACGATGCGAGCGCTCCGTAACCACTTTGAATCTTTGACTAGATTCTGTGCAGACACTGCCACTCCTCCACAGTATCAGCTAAACATAACTACAGTCTGACGGGATGTCTGCTCAAAGAGATGCCGCTATCCTGCAGATGCTGCAGATATGGACTAGATGACTGGCGATATGCGTTGCTTTCCTTCGAGGGAAAGCTATAGCGATGCAGTCCTAGTCTAGTGCGAGAATGAAGCAGCCGCCAGCTACTTTTAACCGAGCGTTAAATGAGAGTAGGGTGGCTGCAAAAAAAGCGAGTGTCTGGCAGGAGAAACACACAGATGGTTAAACGTATGAGACGGGCGTGTCATGCTCAGCTTTACTCCTGCATAAAAAGTACATCAGATTGAAGTTGTAGAAGCTGACTAGTCCTTCAACAACATCTACACAGGAGGAACGTTCCAAGCGACTCTGGCAGTGTAAATGTTGCGGTAGAGTCCCACTTTTTCGACAGGCAATTATGTAGGAACGCAACAGCGTGCTTCGAAAGGAAACCTCTGTGCAAGGCACTCATGCACATTTCTGAGGCATCCAAAGATGGGTTTGCATTGCTGGAGTAGTTATTACTCACTTTAGCAAAACAGTTGGTTGTATACTTCAGCAGAAAACATTCAATGGGGCTCTGTGTCTCTACAGTAATGAGAGGTTGGTAAAGATGAGCATGGCACAATCGCAAAAAGTTCGAGGCTATCAAGGCAAATATCTGAAATTAAAAAGTTAAGTGAAAAAAAACCTTTCACACCTGCTCTATAGAAATGGTTTATATAAACGTAAAAAAATGCCATCAGGACTTCCTTTCCCTCGGGATCAAAAAAACACACAAGCTTATTCAACGAACAGGCGCCAGCAATCTAAAAGGGTACACATGGTTCCTTCCCAAGACCTAAATTTATTTTTACTTCAGCACAAAACTTATGGAGAAGTCAAGGAAGTTACGCATTGAGATGGAAATCTACTAAGAGAAAGTTTGCTGAATACTAACAAAAGGTTCTATCTCACAATGCTTGTACCTGTGCGTCCTGTGAACCCTCCCGCCATCAACACCTCTGACTGCGGCATAATAGCCAACTAAAGACTAAAAATTCTTGCTTTTTTATTATGCACCACTCAAAGTGACCCATATTCGTTCAGTGGTTCATTACAAAAAAATAAAAAGAAAAGACAGACAAGGAATACGATACCTCCAACACATTGGCGGCAAGATGATCGCGTACGTGAGTGCTATAACGTCTTTGGCACCGTGCAGTGTATGATGGAGTTATACTATACACACATTTCAACGAAGTCAACGTCGCTCTCCGGTTTTTTGGCTCATGTTATTGCGCACGTGGTATTTCACGCTATGCGTGGAAATGAACAGCCGAACGGTCTTGCGGAATGATTTTCTTGCACAGTCTACAAAACATGTACATCGGCATACACCATATTGCAAACGAAACACAGGCTTAGATGTCCAGTTGACACCGGGACTCAAAATAAGCGCACTGAAACTGATAAACTCTCAGCAAGATACCGTGTACAACAATAATGGAAAGAGAAGGGCAAGTCTGTATTTACAGTTTGCATACTTACCACATACACGTAATGAAAGTAGCGCAATTAGGTGCGTTCGGGACCATCCTCTCTGTCCAGCCAACTGTCAACAACAGGATACGTGTATACACCTAATAATTGGCACGATGAAAGCACTGTTGCAGTAATGTAGCAACGTTTCCTAATATCAAGTGCCAATAACACACTTCTTCCGTCCGAAGCCGCCTGAGCACACAACAAAGTCACAAGTGCGCGCCTGCACACGCGACACAGATGTTCCAAGATTGCATTCGGCCGATAACAAGCAAGATCAAAACAGCACCATTGCAACTCGTTGAGACGGGAACATCCCTGGCACAACAAGACATTTATCACTGAGAAAACAAAGACAAACTCGCCCGAAACACGCCCGTGGCGCCTTCGGAACAAATTTCGGCAGCTGACGAACAACCTGTCAAAGGAGGGTAATTTGTTCACTAAGGCCGCTGACGCGAACGATAAGCGCATTCGCTCCTTCCCAGAAGCGTCCAAGTGAACCAAAAAACGGCGCATTTTTCATCAGCCTTGAGATTCCTGGGACCAGGTAAATATTTTCCGCAACAATAACCAGCACAGCTTACTGAACAACTAAGCAAGTGGCATTCACAGGACCTACTTGCAGTGATCTCGCTGTGAAGAGACGCAGTGAACAGCAGTTACCCCTGTCGTTCAGCCACATGGCAGCGCGAAAGTGCATTTATTCGACGCCTCAGGCTCAGTCTGGCTGCTCAGTTGAATGCATCCACGTAAGAAAAAAAAATGAATTTTCCGAGTATCTCTTTAGAGGCGCGAATTAGTTGGCAGCTTCATCGTAAAATGTAATCAGTACTCAAACCGTACTGAGTAACAAGCACAACCTTCAATTCACACTGTTCCTGCAAAGAGTTTTCGCTTATATTTTCCGAATGCACGCTTCACTCCCACTGTCATGCCTGTAACTAGCAGACCATGATTTGCGGAGTGTTCATGCACAAATCCACTGTTCCATTGATAGATTCGAGAAGACAACACGAAGAAAAGGGTACAAATAATCCAAACTACATTTTCTTTTTTCCGTCTTAAGCTTCCCTGCTCAAGCTGCCCAGACGTAAGAGCAAACGTATTTCCTCCCATTGCAGGCCGTCCATTCGGAGAAATGAGCAGGACGCTTGATTGACACTGTTCCTGCCCAAGGGGGCAACCGGAGCGCACTTCGGGAGAGCGAAGACGAGAAGGAGAGTGGAAGGTGGGGCACCGCTGCGGGGCTCGCCGGAGCGAAGTGGCCGTCGCACGGGAGGACCGCGGCCCACGACGACGCCGGCGTCACCTGGAAGGCAGGCCGAACGTCCAGCGCGGCAGCTGCAGGCGCCGGCGCAGCGCTTCGTTGTCCTTGATGCGAAACACGTTGAGCGAGCAGCCCTGGCGTCGGGCCGCCCACGATCAGCTGATTTTCTTCTTTTTCTTGCGCTCGGCCTCCAGGGCGGCGCTGGGCGCCGGCCGCATCTCGCGGTACATCACCTGCATGACACGTGCCCGCGCTGAATTAGCAGGCCTCGCTGCCAAGGGAGAACGCCAGCGTTTCCGGTGCAGCTGCGCGAGATGTGTGTGTTGCTGCAGCGACAGACACGTGGCACGTACTTGCAGTATAATTAGGCGTAAGGGTAGAGGCTCTAATTTGTGGTCCCAGAAATAACCATTCTTCGGAGGCGGTAGCCACTTGGACATTTGTGTTCTTTGTGTTGTGTCTTAAGGCGCGTAAGCAACTAAGACTACTAATGCTACCCTCTCAATGGTCCCAGAGATCCCAATGGTACTCCACGAACCTCGATCCAGTTCAGCGGTGACTGAAAACCGCCGCGTGACGCCTGACCCCAGTTTGTTCAACTGTCATTACCTCAATGAGCATTCGGGTTTTTCTCTGGCAGTGATATATGTCCTCTGTTCAACACAAAGTTTCACTTCGGACATCCTTGTCTGACGTTTCTACAGCTCATGCAGGTGGACGAACTAGCAGCGAACATTCGATTGATACCTAGATTCCCTATAAAATTTGCGGCGCTGAAATCGGGTCATGAAGTTTGGTTTTGGTGATTGGATCAGCGCCCTGCACTTGCTCACTAACAAAAGGAGAGGCTAGAATTGCCCACAGAGACGAGAACGCTTCGGGACCATAACAGAAAAAAAACGAGCGTAAAGAGGCCGCGTACAATGAATCTGAGCGGCTGGAATTGCTGGCCCGAATAGTTCAAGCACGACCCTGCCGAGATGTACACTTCATTCTTTTCTTTCCGTGTCCACGCTGGCTCTAGACTCGTTACCTTCTCTTCATTGTCAGGCACTCGGCTGAGGAAGTCCATCACTTCGTTGTTCGGAACTACGTCGGGACTGCGCAGCTTCTTCGTAAACTTGTTGACACCTGCGCAGAACAAGACACAGGCAGCACGCTCGTTAACGAACTACGAAGTCATATGCAAGAGCAACGAACCGTATAAAAATAAATGTCGACTCCAGAAAGCTCATCAACTTATCTTAGTCGCTAGACGCTAATGAACACCGTTTCGTGAACCTGAACGTTCATCTGTATATTTTGCATGTCCTTGTTAGGGACGTAGCACATTTGTTGTGCAAAGCACGTTTCTGGCACTTTTCGGGTGCCAGTTAATCTAGGAATGCTAGCGCGTATTGTTTCACATGTTCTCCAACAGGACCGCAAGCCAAAGTGTGACCGGGGTAAAGGGCTCACCCCAGGCCATGAGGACGTAGCGTATGGGCACGTAGTACAGGATGAAGGTTACCAGCAGCAACACGATGACGGCCAGCCACGACAGCTGAGGCACGCTGAAGTTGAACGTGCTGGTGGGGAAAAATGCGAAGTAGGCGTACTTAGTGCTCACCTACGGCAGGAAAAATTTTTCGCAGTTCATTTTTTGTGTTTTCTTTCTACAACAGAGAGATTTGGCACAGCGCGATGTGCCGACGCTGCCGCGATCCTCTCCTGCGGGGAGCCACGGCGCATGCGCAGATCGCCGTGCAGGCGCCAGATGGCGCCAGGTGCCGGCCAGCTGCTTGCGCGCCTGCTGCGTCGGTACCAATCAGCGCTTGCGCACTGGCGGCGCGTAGAAGTGAATCACGGCAACGTCCGCGGATCGCGCTATGCTACATCTTTGTAATAAATGCAGGCCGCGTCGTAATTAGTGCCATACTCCGAGAGTATGCGGCGGACTCGGTGAATTTTCGGACACCCCTGTACACTTTTCACGAACTTTTCATTAGTCTTCTTGTGCGCATGTGCGTCTACAAGCTGATTTGCGTCTTTTCATAGTGCATGGCGTTCTTTCGCCCGCACCATGCCGCAACCCAGAGCTCATTAAGAAAACCCGACTTGTCACGTCTAAAACTGCTAAAACGTTAAAAATAGGCGTTAAAAATTCGCTCAAGTGTGGCGCGCACGGTGATTAACGTCACAGTAGTCGTCCTGCCTTATGGCTTTCCTTCGCCTCAGCAGAACCGTATACTGAAGAATGAACTATGTCCAGCGAGGTGCACTAGGCAGACGGCAACAGAACTTTGCGCTTCAGCCACAGCATACGTGGGCGGTAAACGAGAACGTTAACGCGTATTTTCTGCCACGATGAAAAGACGGATAGTTGGAAAGCGGAAAAGTAAACTCGAAGACACTCGTTGCTGCTGGCGCGGGCCAGAAGGACGAAACACCTCAGCGCGCCCTTTACAAGCGAGAAGATTTCTCCCTTGCAAAGTTAGCAAACTCGCGATACTCGCGCGCACGTCCAGATAACAACGCTTGCTGATGGCGCATATCAGGTGTCGAACAATACGCGCCGCTCTTTAGTCGGCTCTTGCCACATCCTGGTTTATGGTAAGGGGATGAAGCTATGCCACAGCTTTTTTTTTTTTTTGCAAAGTGGGCTGAAATCAACAAGGCCGCCCACGTTCATGACGTTTTAAGTTAATTGAGAGCCTCTTCCCCCAGCATCTTTTTTTCCCGTTTCGTCAAGTAGCAGCGAGTTTCTAGTAGGACAGAAGAACGACACACAGGTTGAAGCAGTGCCAGCTAGGCTGCTCTGCTCATTTTCCCTTCTTCCCACCCGCCAAGAGCTGGACTGCTTGGACAAAGCAACCCACTAGACCACACTCTGAGAAGACGTTCATGGGGTGCGTTCCAATACTCCCAAGTAGACGGCTACTTAGACGTCTAGCCGGACAGCCGCCATCTTGGGACGCGTTCGAATTCTCACGAAGCAGTCTAATAAGACTGCTTCGCCGAAGTCCACATCGATGCAGGCTAACTTGCTGTCTAAAGATGGCGGAGCTGATGTACGCGGATGAGCGAGTCGTGCTCTTGCGGGCGTCGGACTGTACACGGAGTATAGGAAAGGAAAAATGTGAGTCATTCTATTATGTTATTTGGTACACAAACTAGTGGCTAATTAATCTTCGTGGACGTGCGATTCCTAGAAGAGAATCACGCAGGAGAAAATCGTGCAGTTGAGAGCTTTGCTACAGCAGCAGACGCTGTAGGTCTGTTTACGTGGTCTGTTTACGTGATCCGGCATCTGAAGATGCCGGATCTTAATTAGAACCTTGATTTTAGAGATTAATACTCGTCGCTGTCGCTGGATTCCTCGACGGCCGTGAAGACGGCTGGCTTGACGGTTAACAAATGTGTTCTTCTGTTGCTGTATTAGTTGCATCAATTCTTTCGCGTACATTCTTTTCTTTATATCTACACTCTCAGAATAAACACACCGGCATGTTGCGAATTGATTTTAGTCTTTGCAGGATTAAAGCTCGCTGCTGTCTTTAGGTTTCTCGCCGTCTCCGAGTACCACGTACGGCAGACAGCAGGTTTAATGGCACGCATGTGTTTTCCTGTCCCAGTGCATATTAGGCGTATAGAATTTCGCGCATATTGATTAGTCTTTCGTATTCGTTCTTATGTTTACAAGACCGTCTGGACGAGCACGTTCGAGGAGCATGTACAGTTTAGAATCAATAATAAAAGAATAACCGCATATCTCTTTAGCGTCGTCTTCGGAGAGCGGCCCCGTCTGCTACAAGTAGACTGACCGACAGGCACATCCACCAGTCCGGTTTACGCGCAGTCATTGCAGGAAAAATGTGCAAACTTGTTGAAAACACGTTTTTAATGATTATTATTGCTCAGTTTCAGAAAAATTGTAGTACAACTGTTCATAAGCTTTAGTTACATTATTATGCCGCGAGGCGGCGTGAGCAGTAGACAAGTTCCAATACATGGACATGTAGACGGCTTCCTAGACGTCACACTAGACGTCTTGTTAGACGTCTAGAGTATTGGAACGCAGCCATGGAGTGTACGTGAAAAGCGTTTTCTAAACTGACCCTGCTGATTGTGGTGCAGCCCTTTTTTCGAATGCTACTAAGCTATGATTCAAGAGAGCGGCGGAAAAAATTGAATGAGCATATTTTCCTGTTGCGTTCGAAAGACTGCGGATGAGTGCTTTAAGAGTAGTTCAAATTGCGCATCTTAAAACGGTGTCACAGCATCCCTGGTGCACTTCATCGCGCACTTTTAAGTCTGCGAGCTCCGTTCTCGTAGCCAGCGAATTAGATTGCCGTGTAGGGCGGATTACAGACTGAACTGCTGCGTTTTGCGCATACAACAGGCGCTTACGTTTAGCAAACATTACCACTCTCACTGTCCCGCTGCTGCGTGTACAGAAGGCAGCACTCGCTATCGTACATCGCGTTTTTTTTTTTAGGTAGCGCGCCCTGTAGGAATGCTTCCGCAGTGCGACGACCTAATTCTTGTCTTTTGTGCTTTGTGTCTACAGTCTAGAGTGACACAGCACGCTTGCGTGTCATTCTAAAATTGCAGGCAAGGTTAAACGAAATTTGTTCTGATGATATGACTGAAGGCTACTAGTACCGAGCAGTGGAGACATAAACGAGTACTATGCGATCTGAGAGTATGCGGCGGTGAAAAACAGCTCATAGTGTTCCGTGCCCACTTTTCGCCAGCAGAGTATTCGGTATCTGAATGCAATCTTTCATCATCATCGTCATCGCCACCATTATTGTTAGCCAAATTGCATCCTCCATGAAACAAGGGCCTCTAGTACTGACCAACTAGCTATCAATGCCTTGAGCAATCCACGCCCACCCTATCCCCAAAAACTTTTTAACCATCTATCCCCATCTGCATTTCTGTAAAGCCTGGCTCCACAATCTTTTCCACGGAATCCTCGGCCTGAAAGCCGTTTCATACGTAGTATAGTAGAAGGAGGCTCAAACCTGGCGAGTCGGTTGCCAAAAAAGCAGGCGAAGAATGGCAATCGCGTAAATGTAGGCCGCATGCTCACTTGTTGATTCTCTCTCCAAGCGAGGCCACTTCCCCAAGGACGTTCTGAACCGTGGCCGTGGCTTCTTGTACGGCCTGTAACCGTTCCTTAAGGCTCTTCTTCTCTTCCTGGTGTCAGCGCCGGACAGAAATAAACGAAGAGAGTAGGCAAACCAGACATGAGGAAAAGTGCAGGCCAGAAGCAAGAGGACAACACGCCACGTGGCATGAAAGACAAAAAAAGTTACTCAGAGCATAACAGATCTTGAAAATCTGGTACGAAAGCAGCAAAAGACAGCCAGCATTCTCGGACTCATAAACTCAAGAGTAAAAAACTTAGCATTGACCACTTAGGTTTATGGTGCGAAAGGCACCAGAATGCAGCATGTATGTACACTACATACTGCAGAAACAAAAACAACCAAGAAGTAGAAAGAAGTGGGAGCTCAACTGTTTTGGAGTCCTTGTCATCGTCTTCGTCGTCTTCCTCCTCGTCGTAGAACTGTGCACAAAGTCAGTGAAAGGAGCGGGAAACACAAGTTAGACCGCTCCACGCCATCAACGGTGCTCAAGACAAAATGTTTAAAGCGAAGAAAAGCGAAACGAAGCAGCAAAAAAAATATATTCTTTCCTCGGCAAGATCGCAGCACAAGTTTCTAGAGGTGAGTTATGTCCTGCGCATTTGTTCAACGCTGAACACACGTGAGAGTTTTGCCACACAGCGCCCAGGAAATGACAACTGCAAGCGCATATGCGCACCACAGCGTGAAAACGCGCGAGAATGAGGTATAGGCCCAAGAGAATGTGTCGCTCGCTAGGCTTCATTTTCCTAACCTGTGCCGGCTGCATTGTGAAAGCGAGAGCTAGCGCCAAGCAAGCACGGACCTAATTCAGAAAGCTGCTCGCGCATAAAAATTGCTCTCGGTTAGACGTGATGCAAGACGGCTAGCCGAATTCGAAGCCCAGCGAGCTAGGCCTCTGCATCTGACAGCCGCAGCGAGGACAGCGCTGGACGGGTTTCGCGAGAGCATAGCGTGGCTGTCCTTACGTCTTCCTCCTCTTTGCCAGCACCCTGGATGCCGGCCACCGTGAGCACGAGCAAGTTCTTGAAGAACACCAGCAGCAGCACCAGCGGAATCATGTACAGCTCGGCCGTGTACGTGATCACCATGAACGACTGCGTGGAAGTGCATGGCGGTGATAAATTAAGGGGGAGACGTGAACAACTCCCTTCACACATCTACGTCAAATTCGCGTATCTCCGATCGAATCTTAGTTCGTTTGACGACGCCGGCGACCTCTTATAGAGACCTCTATATTTAAGGCTCAACAAATGCGCCTTCCCATTACTTCCCTGCTTACACGCTCTCACAGATGTCCGACACGCTTTGTGTAGCAAAACTTTTCATTCTCTGAAGGGAGGAGAACCCGACCGCGGCGGCTGCGTTTTTATGGAGGAAAAACGCTAAGGCGCCCGTGTGCTGTGCGATGTCAGTGCACGTTAAAGATCCCCAGGTGGTCGAAATTATTCCGGTGCCCTTCAATATACGGCACCTCATTCTTCATTTCTTCTATTCCCTCCTTTATCCCTTCCCTTACGGCGCGGTTCAGGTGTCCAACGATATATGAGACAGATACAGCGTCATTTCCTTTGCCTAAAAACCAATTATTATTATTATTAAGGCAGGAGCATCTTTATAGGCAAAAAATGCATTGTAAAGCGCATCTATATGGCTACGAATTAAAGCTTTACAGCTTTCTCAGAAACTATAGATTTGAAGAAAAAAAGTTGCCACCACCGTCTGGAAGACGTTGAAGTAACGAGCGTTAGGTGTTTGGTTTGCAAGAATTGATATGAATGAGATTAAAGTGAGGTACACCAATGTAAATACAAATTTTTACGTTTTTTGCCCATATGATAAACACACTCACAAAAGTTTCACTTATACATATTGCAACTAACTACCACACACATTAGATTATGACGTCATTGTCACGTGGCGGCCTCAGTCGGCCGCCATCCTAGATTAATTAATGGCCTCTTCAATTAATTACCATTATTGGCCGACATCTTGGATTTATAAGTGTCGTCACTAATGAAGCATCAATTGGATATATCATTGACGGCCCCAATCAATCACCAGTTTGATATACTAATGATGTCACCAATCAATCACCTAGTGGGTTGCTATATCGATTTACTATGGTGGCCGCCATCTTGAATTCCTCGTACTTCACCCCAAGTACGAGGAATTTCACCCCAAGAAATCGAAAAACGTGATGAGTTAAGAGCTAACGCTCTTAAAATTCGTCCTGGTCCAGGATCAACCTCCGGACAGCTGCCTGTCCTGAGCAGTTGTTCTACCAACGCGGCCAACCAGAGCTGCTAGGAGATGGCAGTGCGAGGCCGAATTGATGAACAACGCATCCATTATTGTCATATCCCTTACTCCCTTATTGCAAGATTATACACCAGTCAAGCGCACAAGTTAAGTACACTTACGGGGAGTGTGCTTCGGCATCGCGAGTGACACTTTAGGCTACGTGTTGCTAAACGGGAAAGCAAACTGCACTTGTAGTAAAAAAAAAAAATGACACGAAATGTGAGGAACTTCTGAAGGGGTCGACGGAAAAGGAGAAAACTTAAAAATTAAATGTTTGACGTGATAGCGCAAGTAAAACGATCTTAAGCAGTTTCTAACAATGGAAAAAACAAAAATGGAAAAAAGCCAAGACTACCCAAAATTTTGACAACAAACAAGATGGCGGCGCGCAGCGGAGTTGCATCGGATCACGTTCCTTTGTTGTGTTGCTTCACTTGTAGCTATAACGAAGAAATATTTTTTTAAACAGAGTTATAGCAAGTAAAATAAACTTGTGAGTACTTTTTATGCAATATACATATTGTGCCTTCAAAGTCGCTGTTGTCGAGGTTATGCACTCGGCCCTCAAAGTGTGTTCCGTGAACGCACTCCAACCGGAGTGCACTCTTCTACGAATGACACTTTCGGTGCGCGCTGTCATACGGCAAAAAGAAGTGTCATGCGGAAATGACTACACTGCCGATGGATGTTTCAGCACCACTGAGAAATTAATTTGTTTTTCGCGCAAATACTTATAAAATAGAATTTTATTGCAAATCTGATTACTCCGAGTTAACTTCCGTTTTATTTCCACATTTGTGTAAATGTCAACTACCAAGAGCATCACGATCCGAGACAAGTAATACTCCTGCTACACGGGCGTTTCGAATGCCTACCAACCGTATGTAATTCCACTGGACTGCCGTCTCTTGGTGCAAGACGAATTTTTGAACAGCATTAGGGCTGAGACACACTGCAGTGAACGGAGCTCCGCGAACACATTCGAGATTTGGGGATACTTCCGAAACTCGAACACAGTCCGCACTACCCGCACTGACCAATAGCCGTCGCCATCGCTTCGCCCCGCCCACAACGACACCGGACTGCTTCGGTCCTGTGGATGTTGATTTTCATGTGTGTTGCTCGTTTTTCTGTGCTTCTTTTTTAGCAAATATTTTGTGTACGCGTTACATCAATGTCTGAATATCATAGTACACCACTGAACATTCAACGCATATAACGCGAAATTTCCCCAGGAATGCACCGATGAGGTCGACTACACTCCAGTACTCTTGTTTGTATTGCTGCGTGCAAACTACAAGCGCTCGTTTCCATGACCCAAAACACAAGCTGCGCATATCTCAAATAATCGCATATCTGTACCGGTTGCACCCTTGCCTGTTTGCACAGTGCGACCACTGTGTAGGAAGCTCCGATGCGGCCGCGCGCCTGGGAAACACTTGGTAGCCGGGTTGCTGACATAGCTTAGCACCGGCGCTCCTCGCTAATCGTCCCTGCTTTATCCGACCAGACGAATACTACACTTCGAAACAGTTTTCAGTTTATCCAGAAGCATGCTCAGTCACCGTCTTCATTGAAATGGTCTTATTTATTATCCACAAGCGACGACGAATACTGGTGCAGGCTGCCTAAGCATTCAGCGGCAATCTCGGTTCCACCGGCGCTTCGAAGCCGCTCAGTGCATGCGCGTCCTGTAATGTATGCAACACTCGATTTCAGGTCACTTTTGTCAAAACTACGCTCGTTGTACATTTGCGTCCGCTAAAATTAGTCAATTCGCTCTCACGAACCCAGCGGACTCATTAGGCCTATCGCGGACGGGGGTCGTCGTCACTTGAAGAGCGAGAGTTCAAGTGTGCGCATTATTTTCAGTTGCTGATGATTTAAAACAAGTTCTCATTAAAAGGCACAATCAAGAAAATGAGATGGAGATTTTAATACCTAACAATTCTGAAAACAATTTTTTTTTAATGTCGGAGCACTGCTGTTGAAAATGCACACTCGCCTTGCCAGATGAAGTGGAGTGAGTTCTCCAAACTCGCTACGGGGAAAATGCGTCCTGCAGCGAGTGCCACTAAAGCTCATCGTGTGACACTCCGCGAAATGACACTTTAGGCGAATGTTACCCGTTGAAAGTGATACTAAATGCGCCCGTGTGACAAAGGTAGATTTGACAAAATGCACTTCCAGCGAGTGACCCTCTCCGTAAGTGCACTTAACTTGCCCGCATGACAGGGGACCCCCTACCGGGGAATTCCCCTAAACTCAGTTGATTAAAACGTTGTCAAGTTGATTTAGCTCTAAGTCGAATCTGTTCGTGTATTTTTATTTCGCATTCATGCGTGCCAATGCCGCACCTTAATTGGAAGCGTGCCCAAAATGTCAAGGTGAATTTTGCCCACATGAGAATCGAATGCGCACCGAAATTACAGCCCACAAAGGCCTTTGAACTTCGCTTCTCTCTAAACGCGTCAACCACAGGCGGGGATCGTATCCGCGGTCTCATATTCAGCAGCAGGATGCCACAGTCAGTCAGCCATCGCAATGAGTGCGTTAACGTTAGTCAGCTCTCAGCACTCATGTCCCGTCATATCCTCTTTGTGAATCGAGAGGACAGCTAAAGTAGCAGGCTGCAACTCACGGCAAAGGCGAGTAAGGACCTCGGCACAGACTCCCAGAGAAAGCAATTGTTGAGAAACTTTCCCATGTCGATGACAAAGACCACGATGTTCTTCACGCGCGTCAGATTGCGCATGAAAACCTGAGGGAGAAGAATGAACGGCGTTACGCTCATGTCACTGCGTTTGACGTCAGGTTCTCAAAGGGATAGCTGGACACATTTCACCAAATGTGCACTCACAACACGCTTGAACTTGGGATCAAGCTGCATAAACTTCGTTTCCTTCGGATTGAACGTCTTAACGCAAGCTTTTATCTGCAAGGATGATAAGGTATTTAGAAACCGACTCCGCAGTAAAAAGCGATCTCAATACAAAAAGACATCAGGACACCGGCGTCGCTTCAGCGTAACCAGACTTACGGGGTTGTAGACGACCGTCATCTCCAGAAGTATTTGTCCTTTGACTCTCGTCTTAAGCTTTCGGTCTTTCAGCCCATACCATTTCTTCTCTCCATTCTTGACCTGGTAAAGTAAGAAAGCGCCGAACGCGCGAAAATGGAAACAGCTGCAGTTTGGTACTGAGTATGAACAGAACAGCATCATCTTGGCAACTCAGAGAAACGTGCAGCAGCGCACCAAAGAAGTGTGCACTCCTGAGAAACAGTGCAAAAGGTGGGACAAGACAGGGGTAAAAAAAAATAGCCTGTATGCTGCCGGTAGATGATATATTCACGGTCGAGAGGCTTTATTCTCAAAGGCGTTTTGCCCTTTCTGCATACACAATGATCGTTTCCCTGTCATCGACAGTTGACCAGAGCACGAACTAAAAGCACTGAACTCAACTGTCTTCATTCCTTAAACAAAATCTTTGCAGCGAAAATGTTGAGCACTTTCTTTCGCGGTGAGAACAAAGCTATGAATTAACTGCAAAATAAATCATGAGAGAGCGGCAGTGAGCCCACCTTGAGCAAAGGTATGGCTAGTTTGCCCAAAAACTCGCACTTCTTGTCGCGGTCTTCGTCGTAGACGGTCAGCTCCAGAACCGAATGAATGTCCTTGACCTTGCTGCAAAAGGACGCACAAAAGAACAATATTTTTGAAGTTTGCACTCAACGCACTCCAACTTTCGTTTTTTGTTTAAATAAAGAACTGAGTACAGTTTTTTGTGGTTTTAATCGAATATTTATTATCGTGCGAGTGCCTGCTGCAGCCAGCGCTGCATAATAACACAAGGCAACGAAAACGGCAGTTCTTAGTACATTCACACTAGACGCAATATGGTTCGAAAATGATATGCTGTAGTGTTCCAAGGGTTACGTAGTAACTACTGCTCCTTGACTGCATCGTAATGCCCTAGCTTCGGATATCCAGTGGACACTGCATACGTGCTCACCAGCAACATAAAGACGTCGCTGAACAGCCCGTTCATTTAAATTGCTTGTTTCTTTTTCTTTAGGCAACAGTTGTACAAGAACTTTCCATTCGGTAAACAGCAGTGGTAACAGTGTCGTCATGATATGCCCTGCTCAATAAATACACTGTTCACAACACTCGTCGAAGCGAATGCTAGACAGGTGGACCTAAGCCGGAAGGGACTGAGATGAGGACTGAGAGTCGGGTACTCTTGAGAGTGCGTCATCTGTGGACACGTAATACACCTGAGCCCGGCAGTTCACGCACTTTGGGGATCGGGCACAGAGTCATAGGATGCGGAGTAGTGGGATTGGGGGAAGGGGGAGGGGGGCATAGGATGCGGGGTCAAAGGATGCGGGCTCAAGGGATGCGGGGACAGGATATGCAGGGTCATGGGATGCGGGGTAGTGGGATGCGGGGTCATGAGATGTGTGGTCAAGGGCTGCGAGGTCAAGGGATGCGGGGTCATGGTATGCGAAGTCACGGGATGCGAAGTCACGGGATGCCAGTCACGAGGGACGGATATACAACGAATGAAATATTTCTTGTGTTTGAAACCGCTTTTCGTCGCAAGGTAGCAAGGGTTAGCAAAGGAGACCGTAGGAGTACTGGCGGAAGCACGGCGTGCATGCGACTGCCGTCGCCAATTTCGTACTGTAGCGCGATGATTGTGTCCAATGAGTAGACGGTCGCGGCTATATCGGTGCAGCAGAATGTGTCAATAGAACACGGATAGACTCAAAAATATCGCGTTCATTGCCAAGTACACCACTAGCGACTCTCCGCTATATACCAGGCTTGGATGAATATATGATGATGTGAATACAGCTCGGTCATCCAGCCACTACATTGTTTAGCTTTTGCTGCGGAAAAAAAGCACCCGATGGCCGCCATACGCATGAGTTCACTTTTTGGCTTAAGTCAGTCCCTTTGATTTCACTTTATGCCATTGAAAAGGTAGCCAAATTTGTTACACTGAAAGCAAATGCAGCTTTAATGTGATGTATACCCAGAATTGTGCAATGAACCTAGTGCACTACGCAGGCACTAGCGGGTCACGAATGAAATGATCTATGCCATGCCGATGGCACTGCTCACAAGCTAAATATCTTGTTCCATTCCGGCGACAGGGTCTTGTACTCGGTGTGCGTCTGCAGGCGCGAGTTGACCAGCTCGAGCACGCAGAACGGGTCGCTCTTGCCCCCCAGGTCTGCGGAGGCGAGGCCCTGCGCCTTGTACACTGCACAGAAGAATGAAGTGGATGCACGAATCATCATTGGTGGCAAAAACCAAGAAAGAAAGCTGAGAATACAGCACGAGGTGCCACCACAAAGACACCAACGTGCTGACACACACACACACACACACACACACACACACACACACACACACACACACACACACACACACACACACACACACACACACACACACACGCACGCACGCACACACACGCACACACGCACGCACGCACGCACGCACATCCTTTCCGTCACTGGTTAATTCCATAAGTGACATCCCAGCACATGCTCATCGAGATAACTTAGTGGCTTGGTTTCTCTTAGAAACCTACCTTACATTACATAGCCAAGGAAAAGAGTTGGCCTCTTAGCGACCTCTCAATAGTGGGCGTAGACTCGTTTGCATGCCACGAGACGTGCATCGTTCTCAACTGCTGTGTCAGCGTTCTATATGCCGCCTCCAGTACTTGCTTATAATGTTACTCAACTTTATTGTAGCGTAATCCTTTTCATCGTTTGCCATAGCGCCGAGACAGCTGATAACAACTTCCGGAGCTCATCGGCAGGCAACACTGTACGGACGACCAGCCGACGTAACAACCAACACACGGGGGGTCTATCATAAACCGTGCCACAGTGCGGGCAGTGTCAGATCGAAAGCGCGCCCACCTTTGACGATCAGGTGCCCCACGTCGTCCCAGTCGTAGAAGCTGTGCAGCAGACCCTGCGAGGAACACGTAAATTTGCACGCTGTTTTCGGCCGGACCGCCGAGACTGCAAACAGGGAGGACGTACGTATCGCGCCTTCAGGGCCCTGGCCCGCCCGGTGGCGCCACCCATGGCCTCGTAGACGGTTAGGTCTGAGACGCAGCTGGTGCTGCCTTGCGTGCTGCCGCTGATGGTGAGCAGCAGGAAAAGCGAGCCGGCGCCATCCTCGAGCTCCTGCCACACCGAGTGCGTCGTCTCCGGCTCCAGGCTGCTCAAGTCGATCGAACACCTGCGCGCACGGGCCACTCGGTCGTTGGCGTCCGCCCAGAGAGAGCTCTAGAAATTGTGCGCAAATTGAACAGCGCCTATACAAAAATACAGGTATGCAGTACAGGTATCGTCTATTAAACAGCAGTTTATTATAGTCGGATACAGCTCAAGAAGGAAGCGGCTTTTCCCTGTCAAAGGACCCCCTTCCAGCCAGTGGCGTCGTGCTATCCTCTCTTAAACGGGCAGATTATTATAGCCGGATACAACTGAAGAAGGAAGCGGTTTTTCCCTGTCATAGGACCCCCTCCAGCCGCTGGCGTCGGCCGATTCTCATGACCCTCTGGACCCTACTAGCGTGACAATGCAGTGGGTGGCAGATGAAAAAAGATAGTCCCCTCCCTCCATGGTCGGGGATAGTCTTGCCCCAGCATTGCCACGCCGCACCCTGTATTGTCGAGCTAGCAGTGTGATGAGAATCGGCCGACGCCACTGGCTGGAAGGGGGTCCTTTCTCCAGGAAAAGTCGCTTCGTTCTTGAGTTGTATTCGACTACACTACTCTCACTGTGGTACATAGCGTGCTGAAGCCAGTTATGGAAAGCAACTAGTCTTGCTGCGTACAAGTACTTGAGTACTGCCTCAAGAAACGTATTGTGCTGAACTTACACATTTTTTGTCGGGCCAATAAAAGATTTGGCTATGGAAAGCAACTAGTCTCGCTACGTACAAGTACTTGAGTACTGCCTGCTGCGTGCAGAAGTGCTCGCCGAACGCCATGCATGGATGGTCGCTTGCATCTACGTTGTCATTCGCTTTATCATAATGGCGAACCTTGCTCGTGCATATAGCGGAACTGGAAACTAACAACCTCGACTCGTGCAAGTCCAAGCACGGTCGCTCGAGGAGGAAGGATGCATACAATTCGCGTCACAAACAACCTATACCTCACCAAAAAGCTCCGATAAATCGCGGCAGCAGTTCATTGATGCCTAGCCAACTCGACAACTTTATTCACTTTTGACATCAATTCAATTCACCGGAGAGGTTTGTGCGCATTCAACTAAGAGCTTGGAGCCGCCCGCACAGCGGTTAGCGATTATCTCGCCCTCTGGAAGTGTTGTAATTATTTGGTTTGTGCTGACCAGCGAAGGCAGCCGCACGCCCCCCTATTGGCCTGAGTTCCTATCGTTCATGCTTCTCTCCCTCTTCTGTAACCCTCTCAGTACGAGAGGGTATATAATCGCGGCTCTGGGCAATAAACGTTGTTCACTGCCGACCATTGTTCGAGATGCTGCGCGGTTCGCGCTGACTTTACTACAGTGGCGACGAGTGCGGAAACTACCCATGCGGTAAAAGTTGAAGCCGACAGCCTGTCGCAACTTGAAGCACCGACGAGAACTATGACCAGCCTGCAGCTCCCGACCTTCGACGACACGTCAGATAAGTGGAAAGCGTACCTTATAAGGGCAGAAGCATATTTTGAAGCCAATGCTATTACTGACTCAAAGCAGCAGCGAGCCTTGCTTGTGGCAGCACTCAGCACGCAGACGGTGCAAGTGTTAGCGGGACGGATTGCACCCCGGACACCGAATTCCCTCACCTATGATGAAGCAGTCGCAGCTTTAAACAGCTACTACGACCCGAAGCGTCACGAGATAGCGGAGAGCTATAAATTTTTCACCCGTTGCCAGCAAGAGGGTGAGGCAGTGCGCGCATTTCTGGTCGAAATACGGCGCATAGCAGACGGCTGCAACTTTGGGAGTGCGCTAGACCGAATGCTGCGGGATAGAATTGTTTGCGGTGTACGCTCAACTAACCTACGCAAGCAGTTACTGGCGAAGAAAGACTTGACGCTGGAGGAGGCCGAAGCGCTGGCAATAGCAGCAGAAACAGCCGAGAACGATGCAAACGATATCAGTGGAGCACCACCAACGGTGCTAAGAATGCAAGCCAGTCATCGCTCTTCGTCGCGAGATACCAGCGGGGCAGCGCAAGAGTGCGGACGATGTGGAAGCACGAAGCACGATGATAACGCCTGCCGCTGGGCTAACGCACGGTGTTTCCGCTGCAGGCAACGTGGTCATTTGGCGAAGAAATGCTACAGGGCGAGAACAGATGAAAATGCTGCTAGGCGAACCGCGAGTGTCAAGACACTGACAGTTGAAACCGCGTCTAGAAACGAGAACAAGGATGAGGCACACATCTGGACGCTAATTTCTGGTAGGAAAAACGGCCTGGAACCACCGTTACGCCGCACATTTCGGTGGGGGGAAATAGATCTGGACATGGAAGTGGACACAGGATCCCCGGTGTGCGTCATATCACGGAACGTTTACGACCGACACAGAGCGCAGTGGCCACGCTTGAAATCGCCGCATGTGAAGTTGTCATGTTACGCGGGACAACTGCCGGTGCTTGGCGAACTTGAACTTCCGGTGCAATTCAAGAACGTGTCTGTAACCTGTCCACTCGTGGTGCTTGACTGTTCAGGACCGAGTCTATGCGGCCGCGATCTGATTGCGGCACTTGGCAAGACGGGTGTTACGATGGAAGAACTCACTGCGCCGGATTCGACAACAGGAAACACGCCGAGTGACCACATGGTGAACAGACTGCTCGCTGAGTATAAGGATGTTTTTTCGATAGACCAGGGGCTCATCAAGGGACCGCCAGCCAGCCTAAAACTAAAGGAAACGGCGACACCGAAATTCTGTAAGGCCAGATCACTTCCTTACGCTTTCCGTGATAAGGTCTCTCGTGAAATTGATCGGTTATTGTCCCTTGGTGTCTTATCTCCTGTGCAACATTCAGAATGGGCTACGCCCATCGTAGTTGTCTTGAAGAAAGATGGCACCGTAAGAATATGCGGAGACTTCAAAGTCACGCTTAACCCTGCCTGTGATATCGAGCATTACCCTCTTCCAGTGATCGAGGACATGTTCGCAAACTTAAATGGAGGTGAATACTTTAGCACCTTGGATTTGAAGGACGCGTACAACCAAGTGCCCCTTGACGAAGCGTCACGCGGACTTTGTATCATTAACACACATCGCGGACTTTTTCGTTACAACAGACTCCCGTTTGGTATAGCTTCTGCCCCAGCTATATTTCAAAGGAAGATGGACGCTGTACTCGGCGGGCTACCAGGCGTCCAAGCTTACCTTGACGACGTGTTAGTGTCAGAAGGCAAAGGGGACAAGGAAGCGCGGCTCAAGAAAGTGTTGGAACGATTCCGAGAGCATGGTGTCAAGCTTAGGGCCGACAAATGCAAGTTCCGGCAGCCTTCAGTGACTTACCTCGGGCATCGTATCGATCGGCAAGGCCTACACCCTATGGAAAAGAACGTAGACGCCATCATGCAAGCCCCGCGCCCGAGTAACGTGAGCGAGCTACGTTCGTTCCTTGGTATGCTCACGTACTACGCACGGTTTCTGCCGAATATGTCGACTGTGCTCAGCCCGTTATATCGGCTCATGGAAAAAGGAAGCCGTTGGGAGTGGCTACAGCCGCAGCAGTTGGCGTTCGAGCGAGCTAAACAAAGCCTCAAAAATGCACAAATTCTCGTGCATTTTGATCCTAACAAGGAGCTGAAACTAGAGTGTGACGCATCTCCGTATGGTGTGGGCGCAGTGCTGTTTCATTCGATAGGAAATGAGCACAGGCCAATTGGGTTCCGTTCCAGAACACTTACAAAAGCAGAACAAAACTACTCGCAGCTGGAGCGAGAAGCACTAGCCCTCATCTTTGGCGTTTCTCGCTTTCGTGACTATCTTCTAGGTCGGCAGTTTACCCTGGTGACCGACCATCAACCACTGCTGGGACTGCTCAGACCTGACCGCCAGACGCCACCGATGGCTGCCGCGCGAATTCAACGGTGGGCGCTATTCTTGGGTGGCTACCAGTACAAGCTACAGTACGTGCCAGGGAAACAGCTGCTGACAGCAGATGCCCTCAGCAGGCTACCAGCGCCGACTATGGAACCGGGGACCGATGGTGAACCGCCGGAATATGTCCTTTCATTGGAATCCCTGGAAGAAGGTATAGTGACGACGCACGAATTGCAGGAGCTGACGGCCAAGGACCCGATGTTAGCCAGTGTCACGCACTTCATTTTGCATGGATGGCCTCAAACCACTAAAGGAATGGCGCCAGACTTGTTGCCGTTTTTTGATCGTAAGCTGGAGCTATCGTTGGCTCACCGTCTGATCTACTGGGGCAACAGAGTGGTGATACCGCGGAAAGCGCGGGAACGGATGCTGCAGCTGCTACATGAAACGCATCAGGGCTCCTCGTCAATGAAATCAGTCGCGCGGTCATTATTTTGGTGGCCAGGCCTGGACAGGGACATTCAAAACTTGTCTGCGCAGTGCCGCAACTGCGTGCAAAGCCTGCCAATGCCTATGGCAGCCCCACCAGTGAGTTGGCCAAAGACAGCGGTCCGGTGGTCTCGTATACACATCGATTTTGCAGGCCCGTTAGCAGGCAAGATGATACTAATAGTGGTTGATGCCCACACGAAGTGGATTGAAGCAGTACCCTTGCAGCACGCAAATACAGCTAGTACAATCCGATGCTTAAGGAGCATGTTTTGCCGGTTTGGCGTGCCACGCACAATCGTGTCCGATAATGGCACACAATTCACAAGTCAAGAATTCGCCACTTTCATATCGAAAAACAATATCGTGCACCTGCGCACTGCGCCTTTCCATCCCCAATCTAACGGAGCAGCAGAAAGAGCGGTTCGGACCGTGAAGGACGGGTTGCGGAAAATGGGAGACGGACAGCTGGAAGATAACCTCATGCGGTTGTTATTCAATTACAGGCGGACCGCCCAAAGAGAAGGAAGGTCACCTTCCGAGATGCTTCTCGGCTATCAGCTGCGTTCCCGACTAGACACATGTCTCCCACCCAGAGCTGTGGACTCGTCGTCGGACGCTCACGACTGGACCATCTCGCCAGGCAGTAGCGTATACGTGCGAAATTACGGCACCGGCAAAAGATGGGTGCCTGGGAGGGTACAGACCACTTCGGGGGCGAGAATGGTAACAGTGAACACGCCAACCGGAGCAGTGCAGCGCCACGTCGACCAAGTCCGCCGTCGTCAAGAGTTTACGCCAGGGACTGCGTCTGTAGAGGCCACTGCAAGAGCGCAGTTAGAAGGCGGTCCTGACCAGGTGACCAGTGCGGATCTGTCACCTGTGCATACGCCCAGTACCACTGGGTCGGAACAAGAACAAAGCCCTCAGCCGACCAGAGTGAAGTACCATCTCCAGCAATCACGGAGCGTCCA
Source organism: Amblyomma americanum (assembly GCA_030143305.2). Taxonomy (NCBI): domain Eukaryota; kingdom Metazoa; phylum Arthropoda; class Arachnida; order Ixodida; family Ixodidae; genus Amblyomma; species Amblyomma americanum. The sequence goes on along the minus strand of JARKHS020027659.1, from coordinate 86,469 downwards.
GTGGTTCCGGCGGGATTGACTGACCCCCTGCAGCCCACGCTCAGACGATCGACCAGAATAAGAAAACCGGTACAGCGGTTTCACTTTTAAGGGAGGAGAAATGTTGTAATTATTTGGTTTGTGCTGACCAGCGAAGGCAGCCGCACGCCCCCCTATTGGCCTGAGTTCCTATCGTTCATGCTTCTCTCCCTCTTCTGTAACCCTCTCAGTACGAGAGGGTATATAATCGCGGCTCTGGGCAATAAACGTTGTTGTTCACTGCCGACCATTGTTCGAGATGCTGCGCGGTTCGCGCTGACTTTACTACAGGAAGAAAGCTATGGGCGGACATACCTTCCCATGAAGTCTCCCTTGCCACTAAAATCCTTGTCCCAGACGGTGATCTCGAGAACCTTGGGCTGGTCCGTGTACATGTGCAGGTCGAACTGCTCCAGCCACTGGGGGTTCAGGGTTTTGGTGGCATTCTACGCAAAGACACGGAAGCGTGAAATATGCAGCATAAACAAAAGAGTTAAGTAATACTTGTTTTGTTTTAGAGCCGGAGCTATTATACCGAGACACACACCGCAATGTCGTGGTCTTCGTTACACTCGAACCCGGATATATCGAACTCGCATATGATCGCGGAATAGCTCCGTATGTCGATAATTCGATATATAAAATGGAAATATATAAGTTTATCTGTAACCTAGAATCAAGAATACATTGCAGTCACGCTAGTGACGCGGTCCTCGCAGTGAAGTGCCTATCACCGGCATGCTTGCTGGCAACGCATCATTCGCTGGGCACTGCTATGCCTAACCTGCTATGCATCGAAGCCACAGCGGCCGGTTCTTGGTAACTTGCCACTGCCTAATATCAGATGTCTAATCCTGCTGCCAGTACACTACAAATAGAATACTCACTCATTAAACTTAAAGTAGTTTGTTTATGCAACGCCTTCGGCAGCGAGCCACGCCAGGCGCGGGCAGCCGCAAGGCGAGTAAAGTTGGCTTCACCGAATGGCAAAGATACGGCGTGGAAAATGAGTACCAAAGATCGAAGGGCGCCCTCAAGCACACTCCAAGTTGACCTCGTAACATGCTTGTTACTTGAGTTCTGGTTGTGTGAGTGCTCCATGAGTACTTCTACTGGATAAGGATTTAGGTTCTTGGGATGTGGTGCTGGTATGACAGGGTCGCGCTTGGTTTTTGGCATGTGTGGCACTGAAGTTTTTGTATTTGTCATTTCTGAATTACCATCCTGGTTGTGAAAGCATATATATTGTTTGCAATCACAATAAAATCCAATTGAGGTTTGTACCCGTGTCTGCCCCCTTTATCAATCCTTAATCTTTTCACCAAAAAAAGACAACGCATGTCACCATAACCCCGAGCAGATGAGGGGCATGAAAAGTTGAGTTTTTTTTTTTTATCCGAACTTTTACTCGCATCGCAGAAGCTAAACCTTCGCGTTTCTGAGAGTAGAACAGGAGAGAAAAACCGGTAAGAGTGGCTTAGTTAAAAAGCGTCGGGACCTGGGTTCAAGACTGAACCCTGACGTGCAAACCTTGTTATGCCGCATTTTTTAACTTGCTCTAAGCAAAGCGGCGTTGAAAGCGCGACCCCCAAAAAGAAACAAAAAAAAACAGAAGAGGGAAGCTGTCCAGATATGAAACTTGAGCTTTAGCTAACAAAAATCGATTAAGTGTGCCATGTCAGCCCACTTCCTAGAGCAGCCAGGATTGATGGATATGGTTCTTTCTATGTGCGCATTAGGCTGTCTTCTTTCTGTGTGCCCATAATCTTGCATAAGGCTTTTTTAATGTCTCTAACGTTGTGTTTTATTTCGTTTTCCGCAGATCCTGAGTCTTCGAAGAGATTCTGACATTAAGCCTCTGAAAATGTTAAGCTTTAGCAGCATATTATATTTTTTTACGGTCGCTGTTCGCAACTTTGTGTTTAGCATAATCCTTACCCTCGTCAAGTAAAGCATGTCGCTTTAATGTGGCTGACGCAAGTTCACGACAGTTCTCAGAATTTTTTGTTATGTCATTATTAACTAGCAGCTTCGCGTAGGCCTACACATGTAAATACCTTGTCTTAGAAAAAAAATGTAAAGGAAAACTGTGACTTCAAAGGTTCCGGCTCACACACCATTGCCACGCAAACATAAATACCCCCCGAAAGTTCGAAAGCAGAAATTTGAACAGCCGTCGCCGTAGCTCAGTTGGTAGAGCACCGGACGCGAAATTCGGAAGTCGTGGGTTCGAATCCCATCGGCGGCATTGTTGTTTCTTCTCCTGCTTTATAATTAATTATCTTTAAGAGGCAGAACAATCACAGTATATTATTCCCCAACTGATCAATACCATAAATTGAAGAAAAGAAACATTCCATTTCCCTGTGCACCTGATTTCGGTGGCTGTTGGTTTCCTTCGTTTTGTATTTATATTATAAAACGGGGAGGTGGGGGGCCTAGGTGAGAGAAGCTTTCCGGCAGTTGAATGAAAGCCGATAACGAGACGGGGCACCCGCAGTAGACCTTTCTCTTGTTCGGTGGAGAATTCTCCGTCAAAACAGCGCGCACTCTGCATTTCTCACTAGGAGGCCTTTCAGCCAACTCGTCGTCGTTACAGGGACTCTCAAGCGCGCGCGGTTCCGTGCAAACACACTCTCCGCATTTGAAAGCAACCACCTGTGTCGCATCTGCTGCTGGTTCCATTAGCGAGGCCTTCCTTTCTTTTATTCTCGGTGCCAACCTATTCGGTACCCGCCTTCACCATGTCACGCTTCCTTTATCACCTGGAAAGCTTCGAGAGTTCTTTGTCTTTGCTGCGCGCAGCGTCAATAGTGAATTGAATGATGCCGCATTCACTGTAGTTGGAAGGCACTCTGGCAGCTCATCGAACAACATTTTAACGGCGACGTCTTTCAAGGTTATACGGTATAAAGCGAAGGTGAAGTTACTCGTCGTACAAACTAACATAAAGCTGTGCTGGTCTGATCTGGTTATATTTGTTTTTTTTTTCGTTATCCATTTATAAATTCTGCAGTGCTGCACATCTGAATTTGAAACCTGCATCTAAAGTTTCAGGTAATCAAGATTTCTCGAAAGTGATGAAGTTTGGAATAGTTTGTCGTTTACGATTTTGTCATTTTTGTCGATTTTGTCGATTTTGATCAGCAGTGAAATGAACGAATTCTACAGACAAAACAAACGAGTAGATGGGAGAGGTTTTTGTTGCAAAACAAAAAAGGAAGAAAATAACTGATTCCGAAGCAAGAGTTATGTAATGGCGTCTGGGTTCACAATAAAATTGCTTTGAAGTCAGCATCTGTACCGTCTGCTCCTTCTTTTGTGTTCATCCTTACTTCTTGCGCTGGCCTGCAAGAAATGTAATGCAGTGAGGACGTACATAGGTGGCTTCCGCCGACGACAAAGCGACTGCCATGTTGTAGAGGAGCATGGCGGTAATACCCGTGTTCTCTCTGATCCGTCCTTATAAAAATGGCATAAAACTTTCTTTTGACTTCTTATTGACGATATTGCCTTCCCATAGATCGTGTGTATTCATAGTCTATAGACTGTCTAGAAACAAGTCTACTAAAGTGTACGACCATAGATCTGTAGATTGTATATTCGATTTGTATTGCCATTAGACCAGTCTATAAGATTTGTCTATAGACAGTCTATAATAGACTTTATTGACAAAAGTATTTGCTCACTCCATACAATGTCAAAAGCATTTTTTTTTAAGGCGCCGACTCCTCCGATCTGCATTGTCGAAGTTATGGCTGCTGGCCTATCATGGCGCTAGTGACGTAACGCGCAAGCCTCTGTGTTAACAGCACACGCACCGAACTCGCGCTGTCCGGCGCTTTTCGAATATGCATGCGATCATTGAACTGCACTAGAAATGGCGACTGAGCGAGAAAAAGAAAGACAAACATTTCTTTAAAAGGGAAACGTCAGCGGCTCGAGTGTGTGCCGAAGGAAGAAGGAGAGGATACAGGGAGGTGTATAGCGCCGAGGCCGCACCTTGCTCTTGTACTTCTCGGAGCCGAGTCGAAAGCGCACGTAGGGGTCGCTGAGGCCGTTGTCGTCCATGGCCAGCAGGTGGCGCCCTTCGACGAGCACCACGTTGATGACGCTGTCCCAGAGCTGCACCTTCTGCTTCTTGCCCGCAGCCGCCGACGATGCATCGCCGCCGCCGGAGCCCAGCCGCAGGCTTTTGCTGAAGTACTGCGCACATCGGAAGGAAGCAGACGTTTGAGAGGAGGCACGTAGCATCACGAGTGCACAGAAGGTTTATGGTTTATGTGAGGGTTTAACGTCCCAAAGCGACTCAGGCTATGAGGGACGCCGTAGTGAAGGGCTCCGGAAATTTCGACCACCTGGGGTTCTTTTACGTGCACTGACATCGCACAGTGCACGGGCCTCTAGAATTTCACCTCCATCGAAATTCGACCGCCGCGGCCGAAATCGAACCCGCGTCTTTCGGGCCAGCAGCCGAGCGCCGTAACCACTCAGCCACCGCGGCGGCTACGAGTGCACAGAATCGGCTCTAAACATATTGCGCTAAACTTCGTCAGGGTGCTTGTGGTTCGAACGTTGCCGTGCTGGAACAGTGATAAGCAGGCAAGTGCTCACAGAACTACAGGGTGGCAGTGAATTGGGGCAGAGCCGAAGACAAGCTCTCTGCCAGGATGCTGGCGCTGATTTTCCCCAACTCTTCTACCGACCAGTTCAAGATGACAAAGTGGCACCTTGCGATCACATAAGTAAAATGCCATATCAAAGTTGTGGTGGACTGAAATTTCTCCGCGCAGATATTAATGACACCGAAGCGGAATTTACACTCGATGTGACCCGCAGCCGAAAGTGTAAATAAGTATGGTTAGAAAAGCATTAGGCGCCGTTCACTACAATTTAATTCGGCTGTTTGTTCGTTACTAATCATTGTCTTCGCGCTGAGATGTCGGCGCGATGTCAGCATTCCAAGTGCACACTGGCACTGATGCGCTCATGACTCGATCACCACTCCCGTACAGATCGTGTAGGCCGATTAGGTGCGAAGAAACCTGCATAACGTACACCCCATCCGACGCAGTCGCGCGTTTCCTCGAGCAACCTCGTTCCCGCAGCGATTTTCGTCCATGCGTTATCATGACGCAGCGGAAAAATACCTCGTTACTGTACGGCCCCCAAACGAGCCAGCTGCGAGAACTACCAGCCTTCATATCTCCCATTTTCTTTCTCGTAAGCACAGGCAGACACAAAAACACACCACGACGATGCGGTTCCGGGACGACGGGGGTCATTTCTTTTCATCGAACGCGTGTCGCACGCGCAGCAGCTGCCACGCTTCTCAATCGAGTGCGGCGCTGCCGCTGTGCAGACGCGGACTGTGCGCGTCATATTCGAACCGCACGCCAGCGCCCGAAAGCAGGTGCGCAGGGCCGCCTGACGAAGAAAAACGCGCGCGTCGCAATGCGCGCGGTTTTCACGCGCTCCGAGAGTAGTTTACCAACAGCAGCGAAAGGCCCTTTCACTGCTGGCTGGAAACCTTGCGACGAGAACAACTGCACATCGCCGTTTCCTAGAAACAGCGGTAAGAGTGATAACGCAGGCGCCACCCAAGCCGTTGATTCTACTGTCCACAATAATCAAGCTCCTATCGTTCGTACTGCATGCAGTTGCTTTATCTCTGAATTAGGGGTGTGCTATTAGTACTTTTTTTCGAAACCGAAACCACTGCGAATAGTCTAGCTTCGGTAATTCGTATTCGATTCTGCTTTTAACTACATTATTCGTGTTCGTGTAGTTTATTCATGTAGTTAATTCGTGTAGGCAGTTCGTGTAGTTGATAGCGTAGTTAAAAACAGAATCGAATAAAAATCGAACAGTGAAACAACCGAATCCAATACGAACTGAATATTTGTATAATTATTCGACTCGCTACTTGCGCGAATATTCGTACAAAACGAATATTCATTCGAAACAGTGAAGCGCTAACGGTGGCGCTTTAACTAATGGATTTAAAGGAGTAGCTCTCGAATGACACAACGCTCTACTAAGGGGCACGTAATGCGACCCCTGAAACTGTGATGTTGATGTTAATAGAAAAATTACCTTTTGCACCTGACGACGACGGCGATCAAACTAGCCCCACATCTAAGTTGATGAAAAGAACCCGAGTTATCACAGGGCCTCCGAGTCCGGGCATGATGACAGAGTTCGCTGGCTAAATACCGCCGCCTGTCCTGGAGGCCATATGTATGAGCATCATGAGCGCCACCACACGAATTGTCCACGTCGCGGCGCTAAACACGCAGGCCAATCGCGACAGCATGTCGTGCAGCGTCGGAGTTGGCCCTGCTTATTCGATTTGTTTCGAATAACTTTAAACACGCACTATTCGATTCGTTGAGCGAATTGAATAGGAGCATGTTATATTTCTCGATACAAAACTTTCGAATATTCGCACACCCCTACTGTGTAGCTTTTGTTCTACAGTAGCCAGGTACTACTAGCTTGCTGGAAGAGCTCCCGGGAAGCATGAACACGACTACCATGATGAGCCAATGAGCAGCCCGTTAATGTCTGCACCACTTCATCTCTTCTTCAGTACGCTCGCTCTGAGCGTATACTCCTATACCTCTCCGCTGTTACAATGAAATATACAAACAAAATTGAGAATAATTACATTAAACATTCATCAAAGCGCAACCACATCTCTAAAAAGAAAGGCTAAACAGCTCTTCAAAACCTTCGTAGTTGGATAAAGATATGACTCGGGCACGAGACCAACGCGACACTGGAGTTGTAGCTACCGCGATAAAATAAGCAAAACAGAACAGCCAGCACTTGACCACATGATGAGGCCTAAATTGTCAATGAATCGAAGCTACAACAATGGAAACAATTCATCAAAGTCTCGTTCGTAGATTTTAAGCATTAGAACAAATATCTTTGACATCCACTACGACGTAGTAATAACGGAAAGCGAAAGCTTTACCTTTCCAAAGAAGCTCTAGACGAAAAAAAAAATAAATGACAGGACAGTTAATAGTGTGTAACACAAATGTATGAGCGTCAGTGTGATGTGGGAGCAGAAGTGTTTTCCAGAGACGTTTTTTGTTTTGAAGGTTCTATCTCTGACGCCGGGCCGGGGGACGACGCTTGCACCCATCCTTGTCCATCGGTGGGTTTCGAACCGACCACTTTCCGCAGCCGAGAGGACGCCCAAGCCATTAGGCTGCCCACCGCCTCCCCCCACCAGCTTTCCCTCTCCGCCCTCTCCCCTAAATACGGAGAGGGTACAGCGACGCCGACAACTAAGCGAAATGGGGGCAACTAAGCTAAGGCAGCTAGCGCTGTAAAAAGTAACTGACGAAGAGGAAAGCCTCGATAGTACACGAGAATTTGTGACAGCCCGCCTCTCCTATATAAAAATGCAGGTGGAAGCTTACGTTGGTAAAAGGGCAGTACCCATGTATTTACAAGCGCACACTTATTGATTGCAAACACGGTTAATCTTCTTGGTAGACTGTATACACATTTATAGCGAACATTGTATACATGGCTGTACAAATATGAGACTAGGTTGCCCATTTTATTCAGGTGACCATGGAACAAGAGCAGCAAGAGGCAGAAAAACATAGCAGCACAGAGTAATAAATGGGGCTCCATTGGAGCTTTCCTAACACAGCGCCTCAAAAGGTAGCCTAATGTATATAAAGTAACATTATACCGTATTTTGCGCAGTAGGGTAGTCTAGTTGTAACGCTAATTGCCTTGCAAGATATCTTTTTTTCTTTCTTTTTTGCTGCATCTGTATACGCCCGCACAGAAGTGCCAGTCCGGCTCTTAAAGTCACTTTTCGCACCAATCATGAAGCCTTTACAATAACCTTCAAATCTCACCAGGACATGTTAGGCCAGGACTACCTAGTGCAAAGCAATCTGTGAATACACGCGACTAGATATTATTTCTAATGAATTTGGTATTTCATTCCAATTATTACCGTATACAAAACAGTACGCCGCCTCAGAGTAGCACGAGGTTTTGTGAGCTAAAAAACAAAAATATCAAATAGCTGCGCACATCACAAGCGAGGACAGCGCGCTCGGCGATGGATGAGAAGTCGGTCGCGTGACTCGGGGCCACGGCCGCCGGCGGCAGTGATTGCCTGGATTCACGCTCCGCCGTCGGCAGGTGCTTTCTCCGGCGCACACCTGCGAGTCGGCCGTCGCTCAAGACAGCGAGAGTTCGCGTCTGCGCTCGGCGGTCTCCCTCAAGCATTCGCCATTGCTCTGTCGTGCGTAGAGAGCCATAGCTTATTCCTCTTGACTGAATTCATGTTGCCAGATGACAGCCAGTAAAAGCGCAAGTTCCGCCTCCCACTTGTCAGGCGCTCTCGACGCGCCTTCCGAACCACCGTCAAACACGCATGTGATGCCTGGTGTGCGAGGGGAAAAAAGCGGTGAAAAACGGGAAAACCGGCGAATGTCCCACAGTGGTATTCCTCACTGAATGACAGTCGTTTGCTCGATTTTCATTCGTGCCTGAAACACGACACAAGTGAAATCATCTCCCATCCAATAGACAGCCTCAGGTATCACAGTCTTACACGTGTCGAAAGACGTTTAGTTAGGCCATTTGCGTCCGGCTATAAGTTTTTTATTGGTCTCTCGCGCCTTATTTTAGTTCACATTGTTTTCTGCATTCATAAAGCTTTTTTCTTTAAATGTTCTTAGGTATGCACTGCGTTTCCATTTAAATCTTATGTATTTCTTCTGTTTGATAACTGCCTCCTCCCTCCCCCTTTCTATGTATTGCGAGAGCCCTGAGGGTAAAATATATTAAATGAAATTCATTCAAGGTCTATAACGTGCAACAAAATAGCGCCAGAAAGTCGACTAATCCGTTTTTCTCTCTCTTCCATGCCTGAAACTCGCTCACAAAAATAAAGTGTAACACATCGTCGCCACCGACTCAGATCGCATTAGTTCCGAAGAAGCTCTCATCGACGTGAAATCAAAAACAGGCGCCTGTTTCTGCCTTCATACGATTTAATTTAAGTACTTAAAGCACTGGTTTCGTACGATTCCCTTTTGCGCTGCAATTACTGAAGCAATATCCCGAGTGGTGTCAGCCGAGGTGACGCAAGAGGAAACCACACAGCGTAGCTTTTAGGCAACGACGAAGTAAAGGGGTCACCACCGCGCTGTGGTACCCAGTCTTTTCTTCGTACTTGTATAAACTTGCGCCGCGTTGTATTCCTAGCCGTCATTAATTACCAACTAGCCAGATCAGCCACGCTGTCAAGCAAGAGGAAAGACAGATCAGTTATCGTCACACAGCCGTCGCTTCCTAATTCGAGACTCCTTACAATCGGCGCTTACCGAAGCGGACTTCCAGAGTACGGGTCTGGAGGCCCGTAAAATTGAGAAATTCGGGGCGAAACAATAAAGGAAGATGTGTATCTGCAATTTTCCTTCCTGCCTGGCTCTGCCTGTGTCAGGGCGCATTATATCGCAATAAACCTCAACGTCCGCTTCGACTGCTGCCGTCACATTTTGTCGTACTGGGTGCGATTGCAAAATTTCCACAGAAATCGGTAAATAGAGAAAGCACGCAGCCCTTCGCATCTTCCGTGAATGCCGGCTGGATGAGTGCCGTGAAGAAATGGCGCACCCTACGCAGTCGGTGCCGGAAGGACTATACCAAGCGGAATGTCGACAACTCCTCGCACCCCACCGCTGAGACTCGAACATTCCGATAATAACAACTGAGAACGAATGTGCCACCGCTGCCTCAGTCCGGCGATAGTTGATCGTGTAGTCTAAAACATATTCGCGGCTCAGCATCAGGAGGGCCATCAGGAGCGACCGGCTCAACACTGCCTGCAGTAAAGGACGTGAGAACCTAGCCAAGTTAGCCAAGTGTCCTTCGGTTTTAATATCGCCTCCTCCTTTATTTAGTATCGATGGAAGTAAGACTTTATTACCAGCATTATTATCACAAGTCAAAAACACTAAAAGAGCTTCTAGTAAAGTAGCTCAGCTGTGGGCACCGGTAAGCCCATCGGACGTGTCTCGACATGTCCTTAAATACGGAGCCCAACAGCAGCGACAAACGGAAACGGGTGACACAAGTTCCCAAGAAGAAAACTGAACGTATACTAAGAACGGCGCAGTTGAACGCGCTCTCGGGCGCACAGGATTTGCCACCTCCTCAGAAGGGCGGCGGTCTCGTCTAAAAGCGAGAACAGCGTATATATACCCCTTTCCAAGCGCCCATCGCGCCTATAGAGCGAGCTGCACGCGATGCGGCGCTTCCTTCCAGCGGAAGCATTAAACCTCTGGAATGGGGCTGCCGCGTGCCCGCGTCAGGAACACCTGCGGCCCAATTAGCTGCGCGTCCCTCCACTGCGGTTATCCCTCCCCCTGCCTCTGCCACCCACGTGTACATAAGACACATGTGCGCTGCACGAAGGGAGAAGGCCAGCAGCGGCGAAAGCAAGCTTCCACTCAAGGACCTACGCCGGCCCCGGATATGATCGCACGCTACACATGAAACATAGCAGGGCAGGACAACAGCGAGCGGTGGAGGCTGCTTTGCTGCCGCGCAGCGTAGAACGCGGAATGTTGTTTTGATAAAGCGGCCACGGGAATAGTATTTGATACCTTGTTATCTTTCTTATTTCTTGGATGAGCCCTCAGACCCTGACCCTATACGTATCAATCGGGCCTTGTGCCGCCTATGCACTATATCCCTTCGTATGGTCTATCTCCGGCGAGCCATCGGGCAGCTAACCTCAAGTAAACAACTCAATTGAAGCGCTGAACGATACTCAGTTGACGCTGTGCCGGCAAAAGGCCGATATGCCCGCTTCGGCACAACTGCAAGAATGCCTCATGCATTTCTTTCTTATTCTGACATTTGCATGGTGCGGCATTGCTAGCATTCCGTTTCTTGCTTCTTCGCCTCCAGCCTGCGCATAACTCACGCGGAGAACGGCAGGCAAGAAAAGAAAACACCGAAAGACAACAAGTGACGTCACCGATTCGATCTCTCATTTGCCGGAGCAAAGACGAGTGCATTCTTTCAGCGGCGCTCTGTGATGCTAACGCCTGGAACTCGAGCCAGCACTCAACTATCGTATACCAAAGCGTACCGTTGCCCTCTCTCTATACCCCTATAGTGCTCTCCATACAGCGGCACCGCTCTATTCCGCTCCGCTGTGCAAGAGTAGGCCATATGTCAAGCCCAGAGTTATGGGGCCTCGCATCCCACAGCGACACGCCCACAAGCGTACAGCACAGGCTCATCTGTCCGCCGCACCGGGCACCCCATAGAGACAGGCCTATTATCCGCGCGGCAATGGATCGCAATTGTTTCCATTGTCCGCGTGCTCTGTGCGTCCGCTCGTTCTGTGTCAAAGCCCTGAAAGTGGATCGCGGGGCCCTAAACAGAGCCGTCAAAACAAACTCGTCAGAGCAGAACCATAGCGACCACCGACGAGTCGTCAAGCGAATCACGAAATAACGCGGTGCTCTACCAGGTGCGCAGTTATGGATGCCGCACCCCTGCAGTAGCGTCCGGTTGTCGAGAGTGGCGAGCGGCGACACGCATCTTATCTCTTTTCTTCTCGTCACTTTACTTATCTTCCTTTCTACTCTCCCATTCCTGCTCTCCACATCATCTGCACGCGGCAGTGACGGTAGCCACGTTGACGTTCGTCGACATGCCCGTGATTATTCATGTTCATTTTCCTACAGGTTATACTTGTTATCACTACCACTCAAGAGACGCATCGTCATTCTTGACAGAAAGGGACTGGTGTTTTATGCGTGTGACATGCTGCTTCGAAAGAGAATGATAAAGGGTGGCACACACACGCATGCACTCGCACAAACATGCGCTTGAACAGATTTATAGGTTTATACGGGCTTAACGTCCCACAGCGACTCAGGCTATAAGGGACGCCGTAGTGGAGGCCTCCAGGAATTTCGACCACCTGGGGTTCTTTACAGTGCACCGACATCGCCCAGTACACGGGCGTCTAGCATTTCGCCTCCGTCGAAATGTGACCGCCGCGGCCGGGATCAAGCCCACACCTTTCGGGTCAACACATGAGCACAAACATATTACGCATGTCCGGGTGTTGGCAGATCATACTGTATATTAGTACTGTGGGCCCAAATATGATCAAAGCATCAGCTATCTACACTACATGTCAAGGGATGTCGAGTGCAGAAGAGTACCGGAGCTCTATTGCTAGAGCTGCTAGTTGGACTTGTTTGTTCTATGGTACACCAAAACAGTGATCTATAGGATCGCAAGGTTATGTAACTTAGCTCCAAAACTCCACGCAATGTTGCTCCAGATGCACATTACAGCAGGCAGGGAATCTGCACTGTTATTTTACGGGTTTACGGGCAGATCGACCTTTCTGCCTCTGTAAGGCTGCCCGTGACTTCAACTTTGACCGCAAGCATCGTGTTAACAGGGGTGCCATTCAGCACCTCGATGCCGGCGACCCCACTCGGGGACCGCCCGCATCCTGTTCTGGACTCAGAGTGCGGAGACTTTGAAGAGAGCGCAGTTTTCGGCTGTGTGGGCTAAGGCGCAGCGCAATACTGTTGCCAGTCGTCAAAGTTTTGTTTCCAGTAGAACATACAGAACTACGCGTGCCGGCTACACGTACCACCAACCAGATCCCCATCCTCAAAATGCCATCCCTCGGGTATCCCCAGACCGAACGGCGGCGTTAACATCGTGACACTTCACTGTTAATAAGGCATCAATCACAGCTGACGCGGTGTCACCAGCATCTAAGGCCTAAACGCTAAAAGAGCATGCCGCGCATATGCGAACGCTGATGACACACGGCGGTTTCTCCGCGCCCATTCTCAAGCGTTCTTGCGCGAACCACAAGGGATAAGCAATTTCATTCCGTTCCTTGCCGTACCGCATTGATCATGGCTAAAACTGCCGCGCGCCCGATTCCGGCTGCAGTAGCGCCTACAATAACTCGCAAAACCGCAATGGGACGCAGTGTAATGAACGAAAACACCACGAATGCCTTGTGTGCCCGTCTGATACCATCTGTTACACGCGTCGAAAGGTGACGATGGCTCTGGACCTCCGCTTCCCTCGACGTGATGCAATTCGCCCATTTGCGTCGACGGCCGCTAACGGGCGTTTCTAAGTACGCCATTCAAACTCGCGACCGCTTACACTGCCTCCTGGCGTGTTGCATGGCGTAGAATGGCAGTCAAGAGAGCTTGCCTTTTCGCAAACTTTGGCTACAGATGGTGCCAGCCGCGATGCTGACTGCGGAGGCGTAGTTAACGAGCAGCGCCACACCGTAGGTCGTGCACCAGGGAAAGCGTACAAACACGCGACAACTTTACGCTCGATGTTAATAAACAAACCGTTATAATAAATGAGCCCTGCGGTTCAGGCAACTCCGCTCAAGTTGTATTTCTGCTCGGTCATAGTTTTACGAGTTAAGCACCTAACCAACAGAGTGTTCAAAGTGCGCGTCATAAGTTTATCATGCCCACAAGTGCGCTCCATCGAGCACGTGGGGGCCCTGGTTTTGTTGACAAACGGCACTCGTTTCCGGGTCCCAGAGTGGCCGTTTTCTTCCTTGTTCATTTGTCACTGTTGATGGCGGCGTTTGTTTTCTTTTTTTCTGCGCATTTACGCTGTTTCCTCGAAATCCCGTACGCGATGTTTGTCGCTGGAGGCGCTGTTCAACGGAAACTGTAGCATGTTCAAACCGGACATTTTTAGAGTCCGTATTTACTCACATAATGCAGGCATTATTTCCGTAAAATAAAGGGGAGAGGAGGTGATTTGGGAGGTGCGTTTATTGCGCGGGGTAAAATTTTCACAGTCGCTGAAAGTAGTCATTAACATATTGAATTTTTGTATTTTAACGTTTTTTGTATTTTGTATTTTTAACGTATTTTTTGTATTTTTGTATTTTGAAACACGACTTTACCGTGCCCGCACATTTTTGTCTGTCTGTGCACTAAGGTGTACAGATGCGTACCTGTGCAAAAGCCAATATACCCTTGCTCTGCAGCTGCGCCTATTTCGCGCGCAAGTGGACCTGTAGACCAGTGCAGAGGCCGGACGTCATGAAACTGGGGAAAGTCCCGCATACGCTGCTATGCATGGCATTCATGCGGGATAATGTAGAACCAAGATATTGTAGAACAAGGATAATGTTCTACATTATCAGCAGGCGTCGATACTGGCCACGAAGAATTTATGGACTTCTACGGGAGCTCCGTTAAGAGAAGCCCCACTGCATTTTATGCAATAGGCTAATGCAGGCGACCTTGGATTAGCCTATTCGATTAGCAAGGAAAATTTGGATTAGTCAGCAAGCAAGCAAATTCCCCATTAACGTAGTAGAGGCCTAAGAATATCTGGATGACCTCGGGTTCCTTCACACGCACCCGTACACAGTACACGGGCATTTTCGTACCCACTCTCCAACCTGGATAACAGCCTCCGAGGCCGAGTTACTAACCCGTACACATTACAGCGCAGTCGCGTAGCCACTTTGCTACCTCGGGCAAAGAGACATAGGCTTGAGGCGCCCTATATGGCTGCGAGATCCAGCGATTATACTCGAATACAACTAAACATAAAATCGGCATATGCCCCTCAAATGAAAGTCTCTAGCCAATGACATCGATCTATGCTATTGTCATGACGTGGCAGTCTACCGTCTTGCACCTGTCACGACCGCTAGCAGGTTCACGCTTTCAATATTGACTAACCTATGGAGTTCGTTTATTATACGAGTACGTTTGTTATGCGAGTAAACACGGTACATCGCGAACGCACAGACTGAAAATGAAAGACGCTAAGGCAGAACATATAAATACGTTCGAGTTTCTCCGCCTCACTTCTCGCCAGAAAACGAAGGCGGACCAGGGAGTAGCCGCACGTGAAAGTTCGAGTGACATCATGAAGCCTGTTTCGAGGTCTGGTTCTTAGTGGTTAAAATGTCATTATCGGTTATTTAACAAAGTAAACGTTAGGTACGGGCGAACGTCGGCACTTACGCGCATTCTCTTTTTGCTTCCTTACGCTCCGGGGCTCTTTCCAGACTCTAAAATTATTCTTGTTTGCAAAGGCAAGACCACATCGTGTTTGGAGAAAAATCTGCACGCAGTTATCTAGGCCCTCGCTACCAGCTAATTACGTGTCGCTGTAATTAGCCGGCCCTGGAAAAGCGCACCAGCAAGCTTCAGCACACAGGATTATCCTCTTCCGACGAACCTAGCTGTCAGAGGTCCGAGAACTTTGCGCCTTCTGTGCTGTCGGTGAAGTTAAAATTAGCACAGAAAACAGGTTCAGCGCGTCGTCAGCGCAGATTACCAGCGTCGCCTGAGCCGAGTAACTTAGCTCCTTCCGAGAATACAAGCAGTCCCTCTTCTTCGATGCCAAGACAACATAAAGTAACGACACGTTAGGAATGTTGTTCCAGTAGTGCCCACAGCCTATGCGTTTCGATGGAGGCGAAACGCCGGACGCTCGCGTGCCGTCCGATATCGCTGCACGGTAAAGAACCCCGGACGGTAGAAATTTGTCCGGAGCCCTCCACATTCCGCCGTCTCTTTTTCCCTTCCTTCCTTCGCTCCATCCTTCCTCCTTGACATCATGGTACGAAGGGTTGCTTTCAGCAAGGCTTCGCTGGAAGGTCACCTTCTTTCTGCGAGCACGGAAAGTTCGTAATACTTAAACGACACGCCTCTTGAAGATTAGGCGAGCCGTGGCCACAGGAAGCGTTCTTAGCGCTCAGTGTCCGTGTCGTCTGGCGTCAAAGGCGCCTTGAGACCAACAGGCACGGAGCGTGCCTGTAAGATGTAACGTGTAAAATGTAACGTGTAAGATGTAACGTGTATGATGTAACGTGTATGATGTAACGGGTAAGATGGCGGGAGCCCTTGGAAATGAGGACCGTACGCCTGAAGCCATATCCCACATCGTAGTTTGCCTGTTCCGTTGTCGTGAATAAAAAGCATTCCGCTTTCCTGGAGACAACAAATACTCAAGTAACGGTTTCGAGCACCATCGCAGAAATCTCATCTCTTGATATTGTTTTAAAGTGGGTATTTCACCTTTGCACTAAACCACGCACGGTTCTGAGAATTTGACTGTCGAGAGGTCCGAAGTAAACCATGGGACATAAAGTAAAGCTGCATTTTGTAGTGCTCCACTCAACGATCAGTTCTTCCCTTTTTCATGGGCGGATGCTGCCTGTAACCTCAAGGCTGACAGCCAGCAAGCAATGCAGTTCTCCGGCACCGGTATCGAAGCTGCGGTGACCAATAGTATAGAGACAAAAGAATTAGCCTCTTTGGTATTAGCAATGGGTACAAGATTTCCTCTGGTCTGGTGCTCGGCTTATTTAGGGTGAGATGATTGAGGAATTGGTTGTTGATCCCACCTTGAGTAGAAGAAAATACCCTGTGCTATGGCGCTCTTTGGCCACAGGTGCCCTTGCGGCATTAAAATCCGTAATCATCATCAAAAGAATTAACGTGAAAAATAACGGATACGAAGTACGACCCCAGACCGATGCCTTTAATCGCGGTTTTCGTGAAGCATTAGCGCCGTTTACGGGTATTCACGAATAACGTGCCATTGCGATAAATGCGTTTCGTATTCAAAACAACTGTTCGTACAAATCCCTGAACGCTGTCACATGTAGTGGTTCGGCAGTTTCGTTCCTTTGTCTATAAGGACCGCTTCGCAAACAAATTAGTTCCAAAAGATTCACAGGGACACCGTATTACATTAAGGGTTGGCATTTCCATAGCATTAGAACCTGTTGATGCCTTCACCTGAAGTGACGTCCTTCCATCAGCCAATGGGAGAATTTTAATTATGACCTCCGATATCTTTTTTTTTTTTTGCTGATGAGGCTTTTAATGGTATAGCATTAAAACTCGAGCCGTGTAAAATGAGGTCGTTTTCCATTAAAGACAGCCATTTATCGTAGTTACATCTTGCGAAGGATTTTTTTTATTCGTTCGTTCTTTTTGTTCAAGCCCAATACGAACAAGCAAGAAGAACGCTTAGTCGGGCTGGTTGGTGCACACTGATGGAAACCTTCTGAACAGCCCTAAAAGACAGGACGGCAGAGAAGAATACAGACACAAGTGCTTGTGCCTTTTCTCTTGTCTTCCATGCTGTCTGTTAGCGCTGTTCAGAAGGTTTCCATCAAGAACAAGCAGAACAGATACCGCTCCTTGCAAGGCGCGAACGCTTCCGAGTTTCACCACACTTGGTATAAGAAATACAGAAGCGGCAGTTTAGTATTAGCAGTGCTCCCTCAGCCTAGCTCCGACACGAAAAGTAGAGCTTTCGTTCATTTGACTTTCTTTTTCTAGCTCCTCACAAGAACGCGAAACTCAAAGCCGCAAATCTCTCATGAAAACCGCCGTCGAAGCTTTCGTCCTATGAAAGAGTCGAAGAAGAAGAAAAGTAAATGACTCAGTCTTCGGAACACCTGCGCGAGCTCGGCCCTGACGTGGCGAATTTCACAGCGGGCACAGGGCGACAGCATGTCGTACACCAAGGAGGCCAGCACGCGCACGTGGCACGCAAAGCAATATGGAACTTTTATTTCGCACCGAACGACCAAGCTCATTGTTACATACTGCATCAAACTTGAAACATATAATGTGAGGATCAATCGCCGAAATGAAAGTTGCTTATTAGAAAACAACATAACGCTCACTCGCTGCTGGAAGAAAATCATTGATTTCATGGCAATAAGGTGTTCATTTCCATACTGCGTGTAGCTGCGAGAAAGTGCGCATTTACATCTCAGCATCCTTTGCGGGAAGTGCACCGGCTATTGTGTTCCGTGATGACGAAAAGCATGTAAAAAATAATCTACGTCATGCCAACACCTGTTGTCTTACACATATGTTACTAGGCAAATGTATACAACCTTACCTTCTTTTTCGCTTTTTTTTTTTTGCTGTGTTTTCGTTCATTCCAATCACGGCACCGCGACTGAAGAAGCACAGTTTTTGCTTAGTTATCTTCAGTGCCTTGCAAAAGTTGCCAGGCCAGTGCTGCTCGCATTCTAAGGATTGCGTGAGCCGCAATAACGAGACAGAAATCCCGCCCTGTTGATTTGCAGCTTTCCACAGCTGCCGTGCCAGGTAGACTGATAATTTCTGGAAGCAGCCTTCCCATCTATGCACAACGATGAACATGCGCAGGCATTAAGTAACGGGCACAAACGCTTTAAACAAATAAACCTCGAAAAAATCATGACAAATACTGAACACGCTTTAACCCCTCAGTTATCCTCGAAGTTCAGCGACCGCTTGTTTCCACTTGTAAAGGGCACTCTTGACTACGTAAAGAGGGGAATTTATTCGAGAAGTTCAGATTCAAGACGACTTCCACGTGTCTGTGCGTGCGTCTTTAGAAAGTGCGAAATAGCGCGACGAAACACCGACGATCAGAGAGTGTGCTCGACGTGTTTAATTGGAGAGCGCCAAAGAGGACAATTTCTTGAAGGGCAAATATATACACAGGTCGAGCGCTTACTTGCAATTTTTACCTGCAAGTAAGCACTCCTCGTGTGTATTTCTCGGTCCTTAGTCCAAAAATTGTCCTCTTTAGCGGAGCCCAATTCAACAGGCGCGACAAACAGGACTAGGAACAACACACGCGCACCCAGCGCTGGCTATACAATCGCGAACTTAGCGTTCTGGTTTAAGAAAACATTCACGCTCGGTGCATCACAATAAAAGCGCACCAGGCAACAAGAAAAGGATGTGCGGCCTTGGTCAAAATATACAGGCCCTAGAGTTTGGTGTTGATCCGCGTAGTAGAGCTTTTAGATACAAGAGGAGGGCAACTCCCCTCACCGTCGAGAAATTCGAAGCAAACCGACGCCACATTCCATGGCCCAGAAGTAAACCTGGCGGCCAGTATATTTTGTTGTTGTATTGTGTTCTGTTGTGTTGTGTTCTGCAGTGTTGTGTTGTGTTGTGTCGTGTGTGTTGTGTTGTGTCGTGTGTGTTGTGTTGTGTCAAGTGTGTTATGTCGTGTCGTGGTGTGTCGTGTTGTGTTGTGTCTAGTGCCGCATAAGCATCTTAGGCTATCATGCGCCAAACACAAGGCATAGAACATTGTTTTGTGCAGGATTTTGTAAAGTGTAAAAAACGGTGGTGCAAAGGGCTTAAAAAGTTATTTCGTACCAACCACCCGTATATTTTTGACAACAGCTGCAGATGCACTATGGTATCACCGATACAATGCAAGCTCAACGTTCGTGCGCCGTCAGCCAACCTTTCGAGTTAGTTTTCAAGTCAACTCTGGTGTGTGCGCGTGTTCTTTTCGGACCCGTTTCCCATGCTATTTCCACTTCTTAGATCCATACATACCGGTCTGTTTCAGTGCTCTTTGTGTTCCTGACGTTTCCATTTAAACTCGGGTCGACATTTGAAAGAGGAGAGTGGCGACCAGCTTCTGACGTCCAGGATGAGCGCAAGAGAACGGAGCGAAATGCCGCCGCTAGATATGTATCATATACACTAATAACCTTTTGCAGTGTTATCAATGCCGAAAAGAAAACAAGAAACAAAGCATCACCACGTTCCGCCCGGTCTGTCGGACAGTTTCGTTATTTACGCGTTCACATTTAGCGGCGCAGCGTTGTAGGACAGCTGCCAGCGGCCAAAACATGTTTCTGATGTGTCCCTCGAGCTTGACCGGTCGTTGCGAAAGGTCATTTAGCGGCACACGCGACCCTGCCACACGGAATGCACGAAGGCAATAGGCCGGATGATCGCACGACGCACGCGCCCCACACTGGACGCCACAGCTCCTCAAAATTCGGCGATCCTTATTTTCTTGTTCTCTGGCCTGTAAAAACTTAAAGAGGCGAAATAAATGTGGTACCGTAATGCAGGCGACACTAGGCGACTTCGTTTTAGCGCGCTGGTCGACATATAAAAGGGAGAGCGCGAAGAAGAGGGGTGATCGCGAACACAGGCGGCCGCGCTGTTTTGCGAAACGGTTACTCTTTCCCGTTCGTCAAAACTTATTTCCGAGATACCAGCACGTTCGGGTGGGTGTCGCAGTGTGTGTCAAATTCACATGCAGGTTTTTCGAAATAATGGCGAGTGGGTAGCGAGGAAATGAAGCTCCGAATATTCCACGGCTCCGGTATTCCACGGCTCCTTCATCCGGATGTACCAACTCGCTCAATTGTCCGTGTTACTCCGAATAGCATAACACAGATCATCCGAATGTAGCACGTACAAGTCTAAGCGACTTTTTAATACTGTGCAGAAGCACTTTTTTTTCATTTTTTATCAAGCAGGCTTCCTCTAGATGCATGACCGTTTATATTCCATTCGCGTTAGATACACAAATAAAAAAAAATTTTTTACTCCAGTGCACGAACTCAGTGCTTCCTTTTCATATTGCTCGCACCTGTAGTACATTAAGAGTTCCCAATGAATAAGCAGTTTCTCATACATTATCAGGCACCCCGTGCAACATCAGATGCCCTGCACACCATCAGGTCCCCCGTGCAACATCAGGTCCCCCGCGTAACATCAACCTCAGCCGTGCAACATCAGGTCCCCCGCGTAACATCAACCTCAGCCCCCCCCCCCCCCCCCTCACACACACACCCCCTGGCACAATATCAGGTCCTCGTACAAAGCACCCCAAACTACGACAGCACCCTGTACAACAACAGCGCCCCGTACAATAACAGCTTCCAGTATAATAGCGGCTCTATGTAAAATCACAGCTCCTATGCAATAACAGTTTTTCGTAGATTAACAATAAACATTAACAGTTCCCTTTGCATAAACCGTTTCCTGTTGCTTGCTGCACCACCAATGCTAGCACTACAGATGAGCCATAACATCAGAAAGTAACAAAGCAGGCAACGCATTTGCGCGATAGAGGAAGTAGGCCAACTGGCTGCAGACAGCTGTTCCTCGATCGGAAGCGTATCGTCAGTAAACAAAAGCAGGAGCAACAGTTCGGTAACTGAAAGCCGCTACTTCTTTCTCGCATTAAACACCTCCCGTTTATTTTTTCTTTCTTCCTGGCCTTGTTCAGCAATACGGAGTTAAAACAAAGCTCCCCTCGCCTTTCACGTATTGCGCAGTTGCGCAAAGGCCGTGTGGCGGGAAAATTGAAGGGTTGAAAGCTCGGGCATGACGACTGCCTCGCGCTACAGCTCATGCACGATCGCGCTCGTCACAGCTGAAGGCCCCACATGGTTCCATATTCGCTGCTGCAAACTCTAAAGAAAACTTCCTCCAGTTCTTCCACAGCCTACCTAAACATCTACACGAAACTGCATCCTAGTTTGCAGTGGAGAGCTTTCGATCGCGCGCGTGTATACAGCTAGTTGTAACTATCGATCTCGCAAACAATGAAGCAAGAATGGCGCGCGACTCGAGTCCAAACCTTGGCTTTGATGCTGTCCACGAAAGCGGATGCCCTGCTGGTGGAAGCGTCTCTCGAGGGTCCGTCCCCGTGCTCCGAAGAGTGCACGGAAACGCTGTCCGCGTCCCTGGATTCCGGAGACAGTGGTGGTCGCGCTTCATCGCTGTCGCTGCTCGCAGCCGCGTCCTCCGCCGACTCCATCGTTCACCTTACACGCTTCCAACCTGGCCACCAACCGCTTCTAGCTGCGAGAACTCCTTCGCAGAAACAGTGTTCCAGATCGTCTTCGTCGTTTTCGAACAGGCTGCGTCGAACGCACACACACTCGCGCACGCTCTCGCGAGATCTCGTGCGCTCTCACTCCTTTCGTGCCAAAATGCGGCGAGTGATAACAGCACAAGTATCGTTGTAGACGAAACAAGACGTCCAAGAAGAATGAGCGGCGACGGCGGCGGCAGCAGCCGGCGGCGCGCAGGGCGGCATCAACAACGGCCGCGTAGTATACGCTCGGCTGGCTCGGCGCCGAAGGCGGGCCCGCTGCACGGCTATCGCGCGGCGCGCCCGACTTCCCTCGCGCATGCGCCGTACTACCGGTTCTGGCGCGGAATCATCAGCTGTTGCGTTTCTGTATTAGTTGCTCTTTCCGAAACGACAGCAGCCGCCGCCGCCAGACGTACGGCTTCGCCGGCGGAACCCGTCTTGCGGCGAACGGAAGGCGTGCCCTCCTCGGGAAACGGATGTAACGTAGCGGCGAGGTCAGGTGGCCACCGGTGCTCGGACTCTCGTCTTCTTGTTTCACTTTCGAGGGCGGGAAAAGCGTGCGACCAGAATAAGACGACGCGAGAGAGATGTAGAGAGAGAGAGAGAGAAGGCGCGTACAGGCGTGTACATACATACAAGAAGGACTCCGTTAACGGACGCGCGGCTAAGTGTCCTCGGCACGATACGCTCGCGACCGAAAAGCGCCGTTGTATCGCCTCGTGTCTAGACTACGACGGAAGACTGACCTTCACTCCGCCCCGTGCGATTTTGAGCGTCGCTCGCTCGCACGAGGTCCGATTACGCTCCACAGAGGAAGGTGCGACAGCGTCAGCTCGGTCGCGCAGACGCATAGTCTGCGCTGATGAGTGTGCCCGCATGGTCTGAAGACTTGCAGGCTGTTGTCGCTTCCTGCGCGAAAAGGTGTTTTACAGGAAACGGAGCCGACGGCATTTCCCGAGCAGCGGTCGTCTAATGGCAACACAAGGCGTTAGGCACGTGCAGCGAGTCGGCGGTTATGAAAAGAAAGACTAGTAAACAGCAACGGTTAGACCACGTGGGGTAGGGCGTGTGTTTGTGGAGAAAGGGAAGACGGACCTTTGGCGCTGTGCCAAGCGCAAGGGTGAGGCTGCGCTATTCAGAAAAAGTTACTCTGTTGCGTGAGCGCGAAGTAATTGAAGGCTTGAAAACAGAATACCGTGAATTTCGATTTGTGAATCCTTTTGTTTTGTTTCATCAAGACCTTCTTTCAATAAAAGCAGGGTTTTGACTTCATTGCATTTCAAGAATCCGCAAGGAAACACCCTGAGAAACTGGGACAACCAAATCACGTGACTCTGGGCGAAAATGAATACGTTTGGAGCAAGCCATTTCCTGGTCACGTCAGTGAATTGTTCCGCCGTCGAACAACTGAAATCCGATTTGTGCAGTAAAAGTCCTCTTGAGGCCCTTTGTTTTAAATCGAATAAGCCCAAGTGAATTTAGTACGTTTTTAAAATGTCAGAAATATAGAAAGTTGGAAAAAGTTGGATTTTTGTTAGATGTTCATAGCTTTACGCTTAGTACACTTAGTAACATTCATTCCAGTTTTTACGCATAGGGAGAAAATAAAAAAAATTAATATGAAATCAATGCAATATGTTCGAAATACGTGTTAGCGCAGCCTTCTTGTAACTCCAAGGAGCTCCTGAAGCAGCAAGGTTTCTCGGCCTCCTCGTGCCTTAGCATAACTGAACTCGTGCTGCTTGTTCTGCCAGTTAAATTCAGTCGCGTTGTTGCCACATTTCTGCGGCATCCAGCGCTGGGATACACCCATGAATCTACAGGGGCTAGTATTGAAAGTCGCCCTATCACGTACGATCATCGCGCAACGGCGATTAAAACATAAAAGTGCTGTGACAAAAAAGAAACAGAGGTACAGCTGATGTTAGATCGTTATCGCGGAATACATATATTGTAACAAGGCTTCCTCTGGCCGTTAGTGTGGGTTTTCTATAGTTCATATCAATAATAATTGGTTTAATAATAATTGGTTTTTGGTGGAAAGGAAATGGCGCAGTATCTGTCTCATATATCGTTGGACACCTGAACCGCGCCGTAAGGGAAGGGATAAAGGAGGGAGTGAAAGAAGAGTCCATCTGGCCAAATTAATGGAGAAGCAGCGTCTTATGTCTCGGCCACTGCCGCCGACTATGCCGCGCAGAGGCGGTGGCTGAACTGTTCCATTGTTCCACTGAGTTGTTCTACTGAATCTGCAGAACAACAACTCTACTCGCCAGCGCACAAATCTGCGTTCACTTCGAGGAAATCTGATAATAGCAGTAGTGTTAGTAGTGTTAGTAGTGTTAGTGTTAGCAGTTAGTAGTTAGTGTTAGTAGTAGTGTTAGTGTACGGTCGGCAGATTTAAATTCTAATAACGTACCTACTGCAGACCTCAGTAAAATGCTAGATGTGACATGCTGATTAGTGCATTCGTTCTGCAAAACTAAAGGAAAGGTGCATGCGAGGCAGCAACGTAAGTTACCCAAATAGTTTACATCACAGGACGGAAACAAGCTAATCTTAATGCCCATAAAATAACAAGCCACTCAAAGCCCTTTTGAATAATGTGCTAAAATTACTCTCAGGCAAGCTCCCTTAGACATTAATTATGCCAGCGGACTGTACCCCTAATTCAGCCCAGGATCTGTGGATCCTGCTTTGTAAATAATTTGTGATTTGTAACCTTTCTGATGGAACAAACATTCATTTGAATGGGGTTGGCTGTGTGTGTTGGAGTCAAGATCGAATTACTCCTGGCCGCTAGGAGGACGACAGTCAGAGAAATTGAGGAAATGCGGGGTCTACACGCACGAAGTAGTCACCATTCGTTAACACGAATGAAAGCTAGAGAAACCTGCAGAGGTTAAAAAGTTTGCTCGGAAATATTCGTATGCGATTATTTCAAAGCGCATGACAGCGGTAGGAGCTATAACCTGTCTTAAAACTTCACTTCATTCCGCGCATGGGAACTGTTACAAAAACTTACAATGTAGTGCACGATTCGTAGGAGATGTACACACTGTACACACTGTTACTGCGCACAACAGTACTGTTACAGTACACAACAGCTGTTACAGTACACAAGAGCAATGGGAGCAGTAGCCCGCTAACGCATGACGAGCGTATTCAGCCTTCACAGGCAGTTTATTTTTCATTGACGGTTATTTTCTCGACAACAGCAACAGCCGTCAATTACGTTTGCATTCTGAAGAGATGAAAAAATATACAGGACGGTTAGCATTCTGTAACGCGGTTCAGAGACAGTCGTTAAGGTATTTATATTTTGCGATATGCTGTGGTAGAGAATATGACGGCGATTTCACACTTTCGTTGTTCTAGAGTGTCATTTTAAGTTTTCCACGCGAACTCGTTTATCGACTACCTCTCTCTCTCTCTGCTCTCTCTCTAGGATTCCCTCTCTAGATGTGCAGCGCCATCGATGACTCTTTTCTCGGGCGGCGCGTTTCGCGGAAGCTGCCGACGTTAGATTGTGCTACATTCCTCCGCTCTCTCCATACTCTCATCATCATCCCCATCAGCCTGACTACGCCCACTGCAGGGCAAAGGCCTCTCCCATGTCTCTCCAAATAACCCTATCCTTCGCCAGCCGCATCCACCCTATGCCTGCAAACTTCTTAATCTCATCCGCAAACCTTACTTTCTGCCACCCCCTGCTACGCTTGCCTTCTCTTGGAACTCACTCCGTTAACTATAAGGACCAGCAGTTATCCTGCCTTCGCAGTACATGCCCTGCCCAAGTCCATTTCTTCCTCTTGATTTCGACTAGGATGTCATTAACCCGCGTTTGTTCCCTCACCCACTCTGCCCGCTTCCGGTCTCTTAACGTTACACCTACTATTTCTATTGCATAGCTCTCTGCGTTGTCCTTAACTTAAGCTGAGCCCTTTTCGTTAGCCTCCACGTTTCTGTCCCATAGGTGAGTAGCGGTAAGATACAGCTGTTAATCTCCCTCCTCTTTACTCAGTAACCACCCTCGGCTATGCATGCATTCCTACGCTCCTGCCATACCCTCCTCCGTCGACGATAGCCATCCGCTTCCTATTGTGAGAATAACTACCCAACGGGCGGTGCCCGTTGCTACCACCCTCCGCTTACGCCTTACGATCTCGCCATACCTTAGTCCTTCCATGTAAACCAGCCTCCGGTCGAGTTTTCTTATGATCTTGCCGTATGCCCTGCTCCTTCCACAGTAGCCGTCCTCCGCTTGACGATTCCTCTGCTCGCGGCACACCCTCCTCCGTCGAGGGTAAGCATCTTCCGGACGGTTCCCGTGGTAACCACCCTCAGGTTATGCCTTCCTACGCTTTCACCATAACCTCCTATAGTGCCGAGGCAGCCACCCTCAAAGTGGTTCCTATGGCAAAGCACCCACTGGTTACGCCGACGATATACTACTACTACTACTACTAATGCTACTACTACTACTACTACTAATACTAATACTAATACTACTACGACGACGACGCGAAAGCCAGGAATGGGCGCTTGACAGCTGTCGCTGTAGAACGTTGACACATTAGAGAGTTTTAGTTTCACGTACCTACAGAGTTCACGTACGCAAACGTGAGAAGTCTATGTAGCATACGCACATGTCGTTTCAAACCCTTTTAACTGTACGTACGCTACAGACGCCGCGCGTTCTTCCTAGCGCCATCTACTGACAGATGAAGACACTACTGTAGCCACTCTAATACAAGACGAGTCAAAGCCAAGCCAGTCGAACTGCGTCGGAGCGCTGCTTCGTCAGGCTTAACAGCTGGGAAATCGCCCTTATATCTGAAAAACAAAAGCTATTTGTCGCTTGAAACTTTATGCGAGGGTAAGAATGGGCAAATCGAACGCGAATACAACAGTTTAGAACACGATATCGCGTCGAGGGATTAGCGACGAAGCTGTTACCGCTGTGAAGCGGCGGGCAGGACGCCGCCATGTTCGTCAACGCTACGTACGCAAGCAACGCAAAGACCGCAACGTAAACATCCGAATCTCGCGTACGTACGTGAGACTCGCGCATACCCTTTGCGTACTGCGCATGCGCAATGGTCACCCGTAAGAGCTCTACGTACGTGAAACTAAAACTCTATATTGACAACAGCGCTAAGAAATGAGGTTCAGATCTCGCGCGCGCAAGAAATATGAAATATTTGATGAAGAGCGTATTTAAATGAACTGCGAGACGCGCTTTCCGTGTTTCCGGCTGTTCGCTGCTGTCCGCGCGTTTCCGAAAGTCGGTGAAGAACATCAAAAAACAAGTCTGCGCCGCAAGAAGTGAATCTAAACTGGCACGCTGGAAGTGTGCGCCAAGTGCTTTGGTTCCCAAGGAAAGCGCGGATGTATGCAAATGGCAACGGTGAATGAATTCCTCCAGCGGGGCACGAAAGCCCGGGTCGATGGGTGCCCCAGGTGTTGAGTTGCAATGAGTGGGAAGAGAACGAACGAGGGCTCTGTTGCCGTCCGGAGGAGTAAAATTTAAAAAAAAAGAATAGAAAGACAAACTGTGGTCGGCTGCACGACTTAGTGCTGGGAAAAGATGTAGATTTGGCGTTGCCACTCAGTTAATATTAGCGTACACTGCAACTTCGCGCTTACGCGCGATGTTATAGATGTTTCTGTTTTTCAAAACGAGAAATGCAGAATACTTGGCGCGTTCCGCAGAGCTTGCGGACAATTCCGGTACTGTCGCGATATCAGCAAGGCGTAAGCACGACCACCGCCAGGCCACGTGTCGCATCAACTGCGACCCCCCGACAATCGCCGGTTTTGCGGCGCTGTTTCTCGCCCGGTAAAAATTTAAAAAAAATAAAATAAAATTGCTTTCGAGTTCGCCCCACTCCTATTGCCCCAGTTGTAGCGCCTGTGTCAGTGTCTTTATACTTGCGATACGCTGCGTCCGCAGCGCAACTCGAAAGGCCGCTAATATTGCCCTTACCTGCAGGCATTTTTTTTTTCTCGCACTGCGGCGGATCGTGGAAAATCAAGTGCGAACCCAAGTTGACCTTTCAGACACTGCAAAAATCAGCAACAGTGACTGTACACGTTTTCGGACTGTCGAAGTATATATATAGGCACAGGCAGGGGCATATTGGTTTACATTCTTTTTCTGGCTGCCCCACCATACTTTTTGTCGAAGTATATACAAGCCCGTTATACATAGTGACACGGGCTGGGCCATTTTATTTTTCAATCTTTTTTCCTGCCCCACCATAATTTTTGTCGAAGTATATAGCGCGGACAGCGTGCGGGCCGGTTCAATCCTCCGATTCTTTCCAGTTCTACCACCAAGTGCCTCTCGCAATCCGACGTCGAAAATGGCGGCTACCTTCTACCTTTCTATAAAATCGTATTCTACGTGCTCGTAATTTCTATGCATCGAGCGTGGCCTCGTAACACATGTTTATGTCATAATCAGCTCAATCATCTTAGGCTTAGTTTATGCGGGTTTAACGGTCCAAGGCGACTCAGGCTATGAGGGACGCCTTATTCCTTTTAATCATCAGCTTAATCATCAGGATTTATATTCCTTTGGATTCTGCACTTCATGCCCTCTTCAACCATCGCGTTTTGTTAATTCGAAGTCTTTTTCCACCTTTTTTTTTCTCATCTTTTTCCCGTCGTAGTACCTCTTTACAACAATGAAAGAAGGAACATCTGGCTCGAACTCAAGGAGGCAAGGACCTCCTGCACACATATATATAAGAAAAGGTAAAACAATAAAACGCCTCTATTCTTTCATCTGTTTAGCGAGTTTGTGGGCATAAAACAACAGCGATACGTAATTACTCGGTAAGTAGACTTACAGGGCCGTTTCGCAAGCAACTGTACCTTTCAACCGGCCGTGAATGAAAGAACGCATCCAGTAACGGTGAATGATTAAGTGAATGTGGGAGTGAAGCATGTGGGTAGAGAATGAGCGAGTGAGTTAGAGTCACTGAGTGAGAATCAAGTGAGTTAGTGATTGGGTAGAGAGTGACTGGATGGGAGTGATTGAAGCAAGTGAGTAGAAAGTGAGTGAGCGAGTTAAGAGTGAGTGAATGTGAGTGCGGGAAGCGAGTGAGTAGAGACTTTGTGAATGAATATAGAGTGACTGGCTGTGACTGGGTGAAGCGAGTGAGTAGACATTGAGTTAGTGAATGAGTACAAAGTGAGTGTCTGCGCATGAGTGAATGAGTGAATGTGACTCAGTGAAGCGATTGAGTAAAGAGGGACTGAGTGAATGAGTTGAGAGTGAGTGAACGTGGGTGACTGAAGCGAGCGAGTAATAGAGTGAGTTGAGAGAGCAGAGAATGAGTGAGGGAAAGAAGCGAGTGAGTGGAAAGTGAGTGCATGACTGAAGTGAGTGAGCGCGTGCGTGCGTGAAGAGAGTGGATAGGCAGCGAGTGAGTGAAGTGAGTGCCACTGATACTCGGACAAAAGCACAAGCTAGAAGAAAAGCTTACACAAGCGACAAATGTTCTGCTGTACGCTGCACAGCACGCCAATGTAATACAAAGCAATGCGCCGCACGAACAAAACGAAAATCGGAAACAAACGGCGCATGTGCAAGGAATCTGGCCACTCATGTTTAAAACATCGCAAAAAAAAAAACAGAAACACGGGGTCGTTTCGTAGCGAGCGCAACGAATGTAAATCTCCGGCCCGCACTCAAGAACTGCGGAACTCCACTGCGCCTAAACATCGCTTTTGAACCGACTGCCAGACTCAAGAAACCGTGAGACGCTGCTCGTCTTCTCTACACGTCTTCAAGAAAACAGCTCGAAAGTAAGGACGAAAATAAATGCGCACTCTCTTTCGTCGTGCACTGCTGCTTACGTCGACAGTTTCGTCATCTTGATCGTGATCGACGACATCCAGTGCAAAGTAAAGTGTGCCCATAAAGCTTACCCGGTTCAGAAAGGCGCGGATACGAGGACTGCAGTTGCTGCCAGCTGCAGACCCAAGCGATCAGTCGTTACATGTCGACGCTAGAAGGCGAGACGAGGACGCTTTGTAACTCCGAAGCCTTTTGGGCGATGCACTGCACCGCCGATCGATGCGGCCCTCTATGCGCAGCCAGTTCTGTAAAGCTCCATGTTTTATGCACTGCTGTTTCCTGTACTGTACGGAACTAGCGAAGTACCAGGGTGGTATAGCGCCTCGGTTCACAGCGAACGTTTGTACAGGGATGTTTGTTTTCATCGCTGTATCTGACCAAAACAAGAACTCTTTTCGAAACGTCGAGCAACGCTGACAAAAGCCCAAAAACATTCACTTTTTCTTTTTGCATTTCTTACAAGCCCCTCTGGCTTCCCGTTCAGTAAGTTCGTCTGCTGTCCGTTTCTAACAGGCCTCCTCCACATGCAACATTCTTTGGTCGACGTGTACTGTGCGGAAGCCTTCCTGAAATGAACCGTAAATTGCAACATTCACATGCTAGCTGCGCACGAGTGCTGATCATGTATACTATCTTCCACTGCGGATTTGAGGTGAAAACGCCGAACGTTCACAGGACGTTCGGACCGCTGTGCGCAAACAGCTGGTTTAAAATTAGAACGGTTCGGTTTACCCAGACGATAGCCAAACATTAGAGCTGATGTTGGCATAAGCCTGGCCGAAAGCATTCCAGGCATGTTTGTTAGCCCATCGCCCGCCTATGGCCATTAGATTACCTGAAACTAAATGAATAAAATATTTGCAGGGAGTTCGCCACCGCGGTGGCTGAGTGGTTATGGCGCTCGGCTGCCGGCCCGAAAGACGCGGGTTCGATCCCGGCCGCGGCGGTCGAATTTCGATGGAGGCGAAATTCTAGAGGCCCGTGTACTGTGCAATGTCAGTGCACGTTAAACAGCCCCAGGTGTTCGGAATTTCCGGAACCTTTCACTACGGCGTCTCTCATAGTCTGAGTCGCTTTGAGACGTTAAACCCCCATAAACCATTTGCAGGGAGTTAGTAAGGCAGAGCAGAACGGTGGGTCTAAAAATTAATAGGCAGAAAATTAAAGTAATGTTCAAGAACCTCAGAAGGAAACACCAGTTTACGATTAGTAGCGAGGCGCTGGAAGTGATAAGATAGTACGACTACTTAGGGCAGGTAGTTGACCGCAGATCCGGATCACGAGACTGAAATAACTAGAAGACTGAGAATGGTGTCGAGCGCATTTGGCAGGTACTCTCAGATAATGAATGTCACTTTACCAGTATCACTATACAGAGAAATGTATACAACAGCCGTATATTACCGGCACCCACCTAAAGGGCAGAAACGTGGAGGCTAACGAAAAGGGTTCAGCTCAAGTTAAGGACAACGCAGCGAGCTATGGAAAGAAAAATGAAAGGTGTAACGTTAAGGTACCGAAAGCAGAGAGAGTGGGTGAGAGAAAAAACGCGGGTTAATGTAATCCTAGTCGAAATCAATAAAAGGAAGCGGGCTTGGGCTGGGCATGTAATGCGAACTCAAGATATTCAATTATCACTAAAGGTAACGGACTGTATTTCAAGAGAAGGCAGGCGTAGCAAGGGGCGGCAGAAAGTTAGGTGGGCGGATGAGATTAGGAAGTTTGCGCCTGGCCCATGAGAAGGGTAATTGGAGCGATATGCGGAAAGCCTTCTTCCTGCAATGGGCGTAGTCTGGCTAATGATGATGATGAAATGCAAGCACGCTCATAGGAAGGTACGTAATAGGAGTACGCTATATAGACCACGACTGAGCTCTCTCCTTAACGGGGACACCGAGGAGAATTTCATGCTAATACTGTTCTCTGTAAAACTTGACTCCTTGCCTCTATCTAGGTTTGTTAACGTTTTTCCGGCAGCAAAGGGGGCCTTTAACGCCGATAAAGTGATGTTTAAAAGTGTTCATGACATCGACTGAAACTCGTGACGTCCTCACTGAAAAGGACGAGTTGCCACCGTCTTGAAGTGAATGGCGCTGTAGCGCCGCCTCTGGGATCCGCGTGGAAAAAAAGGATCCGTGTGGCAAAAAAAAAAATGTTTCACCACTGGCAGAAACACGTAGCAGCGCTGCGTGGGAGAGAGAGCAAACCTTTTTGAATGGACTGGTATACCACAGGCAATGTTTCGCTCACACGCTGCTTTTGAATACGTGGTGTTTCTTAGCGCCTGTGCGCTTTACCGGGACAGTCGCATTGGACGCCGCGGTCGGGTTCGAACCGGGAACTCCGGATCGGGCGCTCGGCTACTGATCCGGAGTTCCCGGGTTCGAACCCGACCACGGCGGCGGCGTTTTTATGGAGGCAAAACGCTAAGGCGCCAGTGTGCTGTGCGATGTCAGTGCACGTTAAAGATTCCCAGGTGGTCGAAATTATTCCGGAGCCCTCCACTACGGCACCTCTTTCTTCCTTTCCTCTTTCACTCCCTCATTTATCCCTTCCCTTACGGCGCTGTTCAGGCGTCCAACGATATATGAGATAGATACTGCGCCATTTCCTTTCCCCAAAAAACAAATTATTATTTTATACTATGACAGTCGCATGTCAGAGCTGGATTGCCTGATGTGCTCTGTTTCCCAACGATAACTCAAACACATTCTATTCTTTTTTTTTCCTCCACGCCATCCTTGATGAGTTCACAACTCACTCACAATTTACTTTATTTTTTTTCAATCATGCTTCGCCTGGTTCTTTCCTGTACACTCCAAGTAGTTTTCCACTTGAAGGCCGGCCTCGTCTCCCGTCATGTGTCGATTATTACTGTGCTTGTTCCCTTCTTCGTTTCTGTTCCCTCATATCTTGACCGTGACCGCAATTAAGGCCCTCATCACAAGCGAAGCGAGCAGGGCCATATCGCGATTCCTCTTCGTGACTGTAGCGACAGTTTCGCTGCAGCGTTCGGTTTTCGACATTTTTAAGCTTAAGCCTTCAAGTTATATGCTAAAAGGGAACATTCATTCAAATTTATTTATTTTTTAGTGACAATACAAAAACGGATCGATGGGAAAATTAAATATTTGTTTTTTAGTTAAGCACAGTTTAAAAAGCGAACCCGGAGACAAAAGTTTGTGCAATGTGCCCTTAAAGACGCTAAATACCTCTCCGGTCTAAGCACTGGAAGCCAAAAACTAAGAAAACTGACGGTCATTATGCGCAGTTAGGCCAGATGCGAATTACGTGCGCTAGCACTGTGTGACCATTGTTTTGCATTGTTTACCGTAGTTGAGTTTTGTTTTCCGTGACATTGGCATGCGATTAAAGTGGTATATCAAGTGTATTCTGTGTTCTGTCTGTGTTTGAATGGCATGTATGAAGCACAGTGGATACATGACACAACGTTTATCATAATTGTTCTAGACATGCATGTCAGTCGTGGCTCCAGCTCTGCTGAAAGTGCGAATGCCTGGTGGGCGGTGTTGTGAGGGAAAGATCAGGTGGCCCACCTGTCACCTAGGTCACGTGACTGTGTGCGCAGGCTTTAGACAGAAAGGCCACGGGAAAATACTTTATTGTTGTTCGCTGCGCCGAGCACCACGTGTGTCTTGCTCTTGGTAATGGGGCCTCCATTGTCAAGAGCACTTTTGGTTCGTGGCACGAACACGCGTATTCATGTTGCCTTAAAGCCCTCCGTGTTCAGACGCAGCCGGACATGCACGGCGCTAACTGTCAACTTATGACGGTGTATACCAACATCACGGGAGGAGGAAAAGAGAATAAATATTAAATTATGAATTGTGAGGTTTCACGTCCCCAAGGGACACGTGGGCTATGATGGACGATTTAGTGGAGGGCTCCGGAAGAACAGCAGTTAAAGAACCTGCTATGCTTTAACTTGCGCTGAGATCGCAAAGCACATAAGCGCCTTTTTCATTCCGCCCCCACGGAAATGGGGCCGCGTTTCGATGATGCCAAACGCCAAGATATATCTTAGTGAAGCCGAACGACAGCATGTCGTCACGTTCCACGGCAGGTTCTTATCATCCTTTTACGTGTTCTTGTTAACGTATCTCCGCGTGACGCTGGTGCACGCGTTTAATCGAGGCGAGTCAACCGGAACTTCCGCTGGGAGGCGCTAGCCTCTCCTGCCTAGTCAACTGCAACAGTTCACTTTGAACTTGTTCGCAACGCCTGGGCAAGATGGCATTTTAAATTACGTGACTACAGCCACACTTGTCTCCCACAGCGCGGTGTTGGCTCGGCCTGTTGTAATCGGGGACCGCGACCACTATAGCTTGAGTGGATTCTCACGCAGAATGCCCAGTGAGCTGTCGAATGTGTCAGGCAAGAAACGTCGGCGCGGTGTCGATTCCCGGCGCAGCCACTGCGGCGCCGACAGCAGAGTCTCTTCCCTGTGTTGCTGGAAGGCGGGGTATGTCCCAACCATGCCGACACGCAATTTCGGCCGGGTGCGCACAACAGCGTCGCTAGGCAGTGCGCGCGAGACGTGAACGCTCTGTGTATGCTACTTCGGGCGATATGCGGCCGGGCGCCCCACACCGGCCGTTTTCGCAATGTTCCGCGCGCGCGATTATTTAGCGACAGGATGATACATGCGCGGCTTTAGGTATACAGTGTACGCTGTGTAAATATAGGCAGTGGTCGCTGCTCGCGCAGGGTTATGCTTCGTACAGTGCCTAGACAATCGCGCCCGAGCGGCGCGAACTTTTTGCCATTTGTATTTTGTAAATTCAGCACAAAGCTCGGCGCGAACTTTTTGCCATTTGTATTTTGTAAATTCAGCACAAAGCTCTCCCCGGTCCTTTCTCGCTATTGTTCCACTATGCACTTATCGCTATCCTCACTCTGTTCCTTTTATTTCCGCCTGCCGTACCTCCGGTGCTGAACATATCAGACAGCAACTGCCGCGGCCGGCAACATCTTTCCCTTTCCATTTTGCATTCTTCTTCCAATAAACCGCTACTAACACAATAGAGAGGCGCGACGCCAGTCGATCACTGCCAGAGGGAAACAAGGCCCTGCCTCTTTTCTGAGAACTGCGGCTGCAAAGGGTGGGAGCCGTTTTTTTTTTTTTCATAAGTATCGCGACCAGAAGACAGCAAACTTCCTGGAAGTGGGGACGCTTCCTTCGACTCCACTATGGCCTGCAACCAAACCAGGCCCGGACTGCCTTCCCTGTGGTATAGCACTGCCACTGTGCCTGCAGCGAGATCGTCGTCGCTACCAGGAAGCTGTCGCTCGCCACCAAAACGGCTGCTAGAGTGCGCTGGTGACGCCTCCTGCGGTGGCCGGCTCAACTCACTGCACGAGAGTCCCGCTGATTGGTCAATCCTTAATGAGCTACGTTCGCCAGCTAGTGGTCTGCTGGTCCCGGACTCTATTCAAGTAGCCGGACAGAATGTGTGCAGTGCGTGCTTACTTCTTGCGTTTACTCATGCGCTCTCGCATGCGGATGTTTACACTAGTAAACATGCGGAATAACTCTTGTAATCTACTCCTTAAATGTGTCTCCGGCCGCTCCGTAAGGCGCCCGTGTGCTGTGCGATGTCAGTGCACGTCAAAGATCCCCAGGTGGTCGAAATTATTCCGAAGCCCTCCACTACGGCAACTCTCTCTTCCTTTCTTCTTTCACTCCCTCCTTTGTCCCTTCCCTTACGGCGCGGTTCGGGTGTCCAACGATATATGAGACAGATACTGCGCCATTTCCTTTCCCCCAAAAGCAATTATTATTATTATTATTATTATTATTATTATTATTATTATTATTATTATTATTATTATTATTATTATTATTATTATTATTATTATTATTCCAGATCCGAACCCGTGGACACAACCTGGTCACCGGCTGGGCCCTCCTATCTTTTCCTTTCTCTACGTCAAACCTGTTACTGCGACTCTGTCCCACTAGACTCCAGAAGAGTCTCCATAAGAATCCAGAAGAGTCGCCTTGCCGGACTTCCGTAACCCTAACACGCTGATTTTCTGCTTGCTCTAGGTAGAGCGCCGTTATGAGCGAGGTCTCAAGATGTGGCCATCCCCACCGCAGGTTGCCTCAGCCTCCTCAGTAGCCTCTCACCAGTAGTTCATAGTAGCTCATAGTAGTTCAGCGGTAGAACTTTTCCGATCTATCGATTCCGCCGCAATGCCATGCACGCAGCCACAGCAATAACAGCGCCATCCTCCAGGGAGGCACGGCGAACACAAACGCGAACGCCGGTCGGAGAGCGGCTACCGATGCATACATACCTGTTGCTCGACGTCGTCACGGGCCGATGCAGGCAGCAGCGTGACCGTGAGCACAATGTAGCCGAGGTCCTTGGCGTTCGCGTCTTCCGCCTTGCCGGACTCGGTCAGGTTGAGCAGGATGTCCGTCGGCCTGCAGCACAGAACGCGAACACAGGGTGCAGTTTTCCCCATTACCTCAGTCTAGCTCTCTCTTCACGGCAGCGCAATCATGTCCCGCATTAATGAACCGGAGAATGCTTCCGAGCACGGTGCTACAATTGCGAGCTAGAAGTACAGTCAAACCTGGTTTTAACGAAATAATGAATATAACGAAGGAATGATGATTCGCCTTGTAAGTTCGGTCAACTCGGGTTATAACGAAGTTACGGCTATAAAGAATAAATCGCCGGGACCCTTCAATTTCGTTGTAACGAGGTTCAACTGCACTTCTTGCACAATGGCTATGAGCAAGTCGAACGGTAGTGCGACCGACGGCATCAGCGGCTGATTTGAACGCTGCCTCGACTTAAATGCTAGCTAGACCAGCCAGTTTAAGCAAATCAAAAAGTTATAGGCTTTTCCATCTGCCAAATGGCTTACGACAGTGTCTAACCAAGTAAGTCCGAGTAAGACGCTTCGTGTTGAGTCCAAGAATGAGGAATCTCAGCGTCACGTTTTCTACGCGAATGCGCCAAGCACCAGTTCAGGCGTGCGAAACAAACCCAATACTCCGACCTTCGTTGATCCAGCAAATAGCGTCTGTCCCCAGCCTTTCCACCTCTCATAGAATGCATAGAACGAAGCGCAGCACGTGCGAAAACTGAGTGATCTCAATTAGTCTCTCCTCCTCTTCCTCTTTGATCTACACTACCGCAAATGTGTATCAGTCATTACTATCACAGGTTTGCAGTGATGAGCGCCATTAGACGACAACCACCATCCCTGCCGAGAGTCACACTGTGAGTCTCGTTATCCTGCATTTCTCACGCATTGGTGCTTTCATTTGCTGCGGCCAGAAGTTTTGGTTTATGCGGGCTTTTCCATCACCTCTATGACAGTCTTGAGAGGTCCTCCTATATCGTCCCCATAACACCGTTCGCTCCATCTTATTGGGATCGTCCTCAACGTGCAGTCGCCATTATGAACGCAAGGAAAGCAGTAATCGATTCACATACCGCCACCATTCGTTCTAACCCAAGTGAGCCCAGCCACAGGATCGTGCCTCCCAACCGGCGGATCGGTCCGCTCGCGAGATAGCCGGCCCTGCATCATTAGCGACCACGCACACAGAACGCGCGCCGTGTGCCAAAAGAGGAAGCGCGGGACGGGGCAATGCTTCTTCCCGAAGACCACGCTGCATCCCGGCGACGGCGTGCACGATGCGTTATCAACAAACCAGCCAGTCAGCGACAACAATGGCGATCAGGACGTCTAATATGTGCCGGTAGAAAAGAGGAATGGTCTTCCCCGCGGGTGATGACAACAAATATGTGCTCTCGTCACTCTTGTTCCATTCCTACGTGCAGCATGGGGTTCGTGTCTCGTGTAGTATGGCAGGTAACACTTTCTAAGCGCACTGTCAACGATTGCTCCCGAGTATGAGTGCAAAGCTTCTATTTTTTTTTTCTCAGTTACTTTACTCAAGGCGCATGATCGCTTCGGTGCCTTTTCAAGCTCATTGTGAGAGGAAAAATTAATTTGGGTTTTGAGAGCGAGTTCAGCGTTCCCTTTTAAGTTGCTCAAAACTGCAATTAATAAACCGTCACCTCACGTATTAGTGTATCGCCTAATTAGTCAAAAATCATCCGAAACACAACGGCTCGCCAGTATTGCCATCGTCTGCGTATAGCGCTGAAGTGTCGCGAAGAGGTGAAGAGGTCCACATCGAACGTGTACAGCCTTGGTAAAAAGTCTTCGGGCCATGTGGCTTGCTTCTCAAGCCGTGTACTGGAGAATTTGTAGAAGCCCTGAAGCTTTATATATCTGTAATACGATGAAGAAACCTCACCCTCACTTTTTTACATCTTTTGGTTTGTAGGAGCGACGAGACTGCTGCGCTATATGCGATTCCATACAAAGCGATGTGATATGTCACCTGAAGATCATTGACCAATGGTTGTGCTCCCCTTGTGAAGGCTACCGCCAACGATACACCGTGCACGCGTACCTGTCTATCTCTAGCGTGTGCAGCTCTACGGCGGCAGCGCCCATGAAGTCGTCCTGGAGGCCGAAGTCGTAGTCGTAGACGCGCACCACCAGCGGGTCCCATAGGTCGCGCACGGCCACCGTGAAGCACTCGTCCCAGTACGGGTCCAGCGAGCGGGACACGGTGCGGCTGCGGTACACCTGCCGACCGCCCTGCTTGAACTTCACGTACGGGTCGCTCGTGCCTGCGTAATGTTGAGAAGAGTCAGCACACGAAGGAGCACTGGCCCGCTTTAGCTTTATTTTATTTCCTACCAGCCTGTGTCCACACACAGCCGTGTTCAAACTGTCTTTGTGTCCTGTCATTATAAATGTGCCCGTGCCGCTGTTGTGCCGCTCTTGGGCTACGACCAACCTAGCTCAAACCAGCGTAATGAGTTGCCAGCCCCACAAAACCCACGCACAGGTGTCGGCTGTAGTATTAATGTCCAGCGCTTCCAAAACCTTTTTACAGAGCGAAATGGCCATTGCGCACGAGCTGCAATGGCACTACAAACCTTTGCAACTCTGTTTTTCTTTGGTACCGCGAAGGAAAACAGGTTTGGCGTCACATCGCACTCTACAAGGCATTAAGAAGGCTTAGACTGACGAACACGGTGATTGAAAGCGTGAAGCGGCCGAGCCAGACTGAGCGAGAGAGAGAGAGGCAGAACTGGACGCGCACAGCATGCAGTGAAGAAGAAGAAAGGGGGGTACTGACCGCAGGCGTCCTTGGCCACCAGGTTTTTCCCGCAGCGCAGATGCACCTCTAGCTTGTATAACACCACACCCGACGACGGCTCCGTCCTGGCGGCGAAATAAAAGGCAGGGGCGAGGAGAGCGGGTTGTTTTTACGGCCACCGACGCCGAAGCATGCAGTGGAGCTCAGGGATGTTGTTGTAAATGCTACAGTGCAGCGCCCAGAGAGCTCTCAGTTGGGTATCAGTGATATACAGTGCAGTGGGAAAAGGCCGAAGAAAGAAAGAAAGGAAGAAAGAAAGAAAGAAAGAAAGAAAGAAAGTAAGAAAGAAAGAAAGAAAGAAAGAAAGAAAGAAAGAAAAAGAAGGAAGGAAGGAAGGAAGGAAGGAAGGAAGGAAGGAAGGAAGGAAGGAAGGAAAGAAGGAAATAAGGAAAGAAAGAAAGAAAAAAAGAAGAAAGAAAGAAGTAGACTAATCGTGCTACAGAGTACAATAATACACGTCCTTTCCCTATTATGTGGGCAGCCGCTTGAGACGGACAAACGCAGTCATTCCATACGCACGACAACTGAACACTCGCACGTGCTGCAAAGAAACAATTACGGGAAGCCGACACTGCTCAGCTAAGTCTCCTGAATAATAGCAGTACTTGGAAGAGAGAAAACGCATTCCCGGAACCACTTTTGATCTGCGCTAACTAGTTCAATCTCTATCCAGTTTAACTCCAGTTCGGCATAATGTTCATTTCCGTCATAAAAGGGCGCCGAAATGCTATGGAGAATCACAACATGCGCCAAACACGGTCGCCCGACGAAACCTTACATTACACGACAAAAGTGCCATCCCAACGAAACGCTAGGCTAATGAAGAGCTTTAAGTTACGGTTCAAGTACTCGTTCCGACACAAGTAATTCGCTGTATAGTTGGTTGCTGCGGCTCCTAATGTTTCATCGCCGGGACCGTTTCAGGGTAGCTTAGCATGTCCCTCTTGTATCTTGTATACATTGCTGCTCTCATACTGAAGTGCAGTGTCAAAAAAAAAAACATGAGAAAGCACGGACTCGAGCACGGATGCAGCGTTCATACTTGTCTCCTTTTTTTATTTTTCGCGAGCTTCTTATCTGTCTGAAAATCCAGGTAAACTAGGCCTGCTTTTCTACGATACGTTGAGGCGGTTGTCGCAATCATAGAATGTGCTGGCCAGTTAGCATCCACCTTATCCGTGGCACATAGGTATCCACGGCCATCTATAATCCAACACACATACTTCCTTAATACGTAATGGCTGGCTAGTTGGTTGTGCATGCTTAAGACTGCAGCGTATTAGCAACACGGACAAGACCTGAAAAGGAAGCAAACACAGGCGTTGCTTGCGTCCTTTTCTTGTCTTGACCGTGTAGCTAATGCGCTGTAGTCTTAAGTAAACATACTTCACACAGTTCGAACTTGATATTGAACCATTATCTACTGACAGTGAAGCTCCTGACAAATAAGTCCGCGTATTGAATGTTTTAGGATGCTACAATATTTGTCGCTGTTACAGGCTCAATTTTCCCGACGATGAGATTCCGATTCACTTTCGCCTCATTTGTGTGGTAGGCAAAAAAGATGAAATCAACCACAGCCACATCGCATCACATCATGTTGGAAAAGGGTACTCCAACAAAGACACTGGAAAAGTGCTACAAAGACTGAGCGCTTGTCAGATGAAATCCTTATCCTTCGTCGCCTGTGTACAGTTGCGCTGAATTTAAGCAAAATTAAAAATAAAGGCCGAGTTCTCAGCCAAATCTTACCTACGGTCGAACCAGGCTGGGCTAGTTTACCTCAGCGTTCGAACGTGATCTCAGTTAAGGATGAAATGAGATAATAACTTCGAAGTGCTCTTTCTGGAGCTCTTTCTGGGTCAAGACAAAACAGCCTATTTCGTCATGGTTGATATCAGTGATCACTGTTTAGCCAGTGCTTATTCAATTAAAACAACAAAATTCGTGGGGATACAACACTGTCTTAACATGCCTTTCGAAGCTGCAGTTCTTCGCCGTGTATCATGAGCGTCAAAATCACTATCGACCAAAGCATTGAGGCACGTCACGAAGAAATGCGGGTCTGCGCAGCACGCCTCTCGATTCAAACTAAAATTGAGATCATTCGAAGGAAACAAGGCAGGAATCAAAGATCTTGGTCCCCAAATACCGCGGTGTAGCGAAGCCGTACGCGTGGCATACGCATCCTCACTTGCGGGTCTTCAGAGGGAAGATCTCGTCTCCGCTGTTGGCCGCCGCGGGCGCCCTGACGAGTGCCGAGAGCGCCAGCGGCAGCGGTGGCGGCGGCGGGGACGTCGTTTGCATCAGCGCCGGCGACGTGGCGGCGGCGTCCAGCGACGTGTCCTCGTCCACCGAGACGTCCTGGTGGCGCATCCTGCGCCTGCTCCTCAGCAGCGTGGTGTCCGAGTACGAGGCCTGTTCGCGGCAGGCGGGCGCACTCCGCGCGCACGGCGTCGACGCCACGGAGTCGCGCGCCATTGCTGCCAGGTCCGACGACGACACGTCCGGGTGGCTCATGCTCAAGCGCCCTGCGTCGGCCAACGCCCGAGACATCACTCGGCGAAGCTAAGCCTCTTTTTTTCTAAGTTTAGGGAAAATCGATACAGCGATCTACCGTTATAACGAAGATGTCGACGGCACGGCCGAATGCTCCGATGTAAATGACAGTCAGTGAACGCTGCGGTGGGTGGAGAGGTGCATCGATTAGAGAATAAACGTGAGCTGACGCCAAGAATAAATTAAAATATTCATAATGAAGGAACACTTTAAGGTGGGGGGAGGGGGGGGGGGGGACAGGAGAGCATTTATCTGGTGGTCTATCAAAGTTACTCAATGAAACCAAAGGAAAGAAATCCAGGAAGAAGTCGACAAAATTTTCAGTAATATGATATGCGCGGTATATAACCGGCACCCGCGCGCAAAATATTTTCTTTGGAAAACTGATTGGCCTCCACACTTTTCTACGAAGAAGGTTCACACCCTTCCCCCACCAACCCTTTCCTAGGACTGCCCATAAATCTGCCCAGGCAACCTGCAACGAACAGCGCATATGCACACGATGCGAGAGCACGAGCATAAAGGTCTGCCACTTTTGCAATTGCACTCCCGCGCCACTGACAACCACCGTCCTCGG
This sequence comes from Amblyomma americanum, assembly GCA_030143305.2. Taxonomy (NCBI): domain Eukaryota; kingdom Metazoa; phylum Arthropoda; class Arachnida; order Ixodida; family Ixodidae; genus Amblyomma; species Amblyomma americanum. The sequence goes on along the minus strand of JARKHS020027659.1, from coordinate 44,514 downwards.
CGTTCGGCCAAGTGGGCCAACAAGGAAAGCATCATGTGCAGGAGGGCACACGCCCGACAGGCAGCCGCTGCGTTTTTGTGCGCGTATTTTATCTTCGGAAGCTACATGCCAAGCGCCAACTGAGAGTTCTCGAGAAGCGTTTTACAAGCAAGTTTGTGACCATTTTCAATACTGCTGCTTCCAACATACAGCCAAGCCTAACCTAAGAACTTCTATAATAATAATAATAATAATAATAATAATAATAATAATAATAATAATAATAATAATAATAATAATATAATAATAATAATAATAATTGGTTTTCGGAGAAAGGAAATGGCGCAGTATCTGTCTCATATATCGGCGGACACCTGAACCGCGCCGTAAGGGAAGGTATAAAGGAGGGAGTGAAAGAAAAAGGAAGAGATAAGTGCCGTATTGGAGGGCTCCGGAATAATTTCGACCACCTGGGGATCTTTAACGTGCACTGACATGGTACAGCACACGGGCGCCTTAGCGTTTTTCCTCCATAAAGACGCAGCCGCCGCGGTCGGGTTAACTTCTGGAAGCCCAAGATCGACTTTCCACATTGCTGAAAGCCACATTTTTTCAATAATGCGCAGTAAAAAAAATAAACATTCAAGCGCAGTGCCTCAAAAAGACCCCCTTTGGCGGCTTCCATTTTTCCAGCGACAATAAGGCCTAGCCGTCCGTCGGCCCCCTTTCCAAAAGAGCACCGCCCGTGCGGCACGGCTACAGGCACACACCGTTTCGCTGGCATGTAGGTGCAGAAAAAAAAATTGCGTAGATATGAAAATAAACGGCATCGACGTGTATGGATACGCACACCGTATGAGCACTCCCTTCTTCCAGGCACACAGACACAGGCACAAATAGGAACGAGGAACGATTGCCGAGCCTGTTTTCCGTGTGAGGCGCTTTGCCAGCATTTCCGCCTCGGGATGCGGGGCCCATGCCTCAATGCATGCCATTTCCTTTTCTCTGCACAGATGATTCGGGCCCCGGTTGGTCGGGGGAAAAGAGCAGGGAAAAAAGGAGCGGAAATCCGTATCGAGGGAAGCGCATAATGCGCGTATACGCTAGTAGGGACGCCCACCCGCATTGTGCTCTACCGTACGAGCATCGGTCATCGAACAAAAAAAAAACATTGTAGGGACAGGAAAAGGGGAAAAAAGGTTTCGCGGAGAACCGTGCAGCAACCCACCTGCGCACACAAAACAGGCCGTCCCTGGCAGAAAATGTTTGCATAGGGTAATTTCCATGAATGTAATGAACGTCGGGGCCCTTTCGCTAGCGCTGTTCGCACATTAACTGCCTGACCGTCAACCGCCTTGTTGTTAGCACCCCCCCCCCCCCCCCTAGCCGTTAACCTGCTCTGCATGCTTTAGCGATATCGCGCGATGCAACCCATATTCTGGTACACAGAAGCCGCATAGAACAGACATATCGGTGGTCGTTAGTGTGCTATGCAGCTGTAGAATTCTCGCGAAGTTTTCGCAATGAAACACGCTGGTGATTTTGGGCAATGATGCGCCTTTCTGGAGATCTTTGCTTGAAGGCTCATAGCATTTCTCTTCCTGTCTTTTAATCCTGCGGAACAGAATTCCTCTAACTATGAAGTCCAGCATTCTTGGAGAAAAATTTTGAATATGTATTGGAATATTGCATGGTACTGTTGAGTAAATATTGAAGGTAATATTCCCTTCTAATGATGCGTAGTAAAATATTTTTTTTGTTTTTTTTTTTGCATCGCTCGCATCGAGCAGTAAGACTGCCACAGAAGACCAATGGAGGACGTTTTTTTCAATGGGGAACGAATTCCGGTAATGCACCAACTAGCCTGCAAAAACGTTCTCGCAACGTTTTTACGACAGCAAAGACGGCAATAGCAAAAAAATGCAAGCTGCCGACGAAGATCTGCGGATATATTGATTATTTTAGTGAAATCTTGCAATATATGAAAAAAAATGATTTCATAAACTCATTCCCGCTGAAAAATTACTTTGTCCAGAATTGCTGGGTGTGAACCTGAATTACGCTAGCCTCATTGAATGCTACTATAGTTTAGTTGGGGTGCGCATTCGGATGCGCACTTGCTGTGCACATGCCCTGTTTGGCAGTTTCCGAAGAATACAACCTAAACCGCACCTGTTATCCGCTCATAAGTAATGGACACAAAAACAAGTAAACACATCAGTAGGGACCGAGTTAGGGAAAGAGAGGAGAAAGAACGAGCAACCACTGCTGCCTTCATTATGGTTAGCGCAAAAACTCGCTGTGATGAAGCTGGAAGTTGCGTTTAACATTCCTCACGTGATGCAATTTCTGACAGAATTCAGAAGGCGGTGGTGGAAGACCTGTGCAATGCTCGACACGCTAGCGCTTTTGCCGCCCTTGTGAGGTGCGCGCCGCAGACTTGTCCGTTGGGAACTAGAGAGAAGCAGATTTTTATTTTTCTTCTCTACTTTTATTCTGCCCTTTCTCTCCTGCCCCGAGTTCTCGCTTGTGCTAGTCTTCGCTGCGTCTTGCGCCACTGAAATCTCTTCCAGAAACTCTTCCCAAAACTGAACCAACAAAAAGGCAAGAAAAAGAGCGAATTACACGACGGCCTCAAAGTAAACGCCTCTTATTTATCCGCCCATCTGTTGCACTATGTCACTTTCTTCTCCCCTTTCAAAGCGAACCGACAGGTGCCAGTTTCCGAGCTTGTTTTGTATCCTCCGGGTTTCTGTCTTGCCGCCCGACAGCTGTATCAGACATGTACCGAGCCTCCATGAGCTAACAGGTCTCACGGCAGTGCATGCTAATCGATTCTGAGATCAAAGACAGAGAAACGTCTCAACAAAGTTCGCCAACGACGCGACTCGAGGCGTTGTTGCTCCTGTCTTTCAGCGGAGCTCTGTCGACGCTACAGGCGTAGCCACTTGAAAAAAGCTGGCACACGCATTCACAAAGTTCTTTCTACGCGCACGTCCTCGCTTGGGGCGTGACTGGCAAGCAGGACTGCACACACGTACCATCGTCACGAACTCTCTGCCTCTTGGAACCAAGCTACGGTGAGGAGGAGGAAAAAAACTTTATTCAGGGCCAGCACTAAAGCCCAGTGAAGAAGAGCGCTTGGTTCGCTGAGGCCCGCTGATCATCTGCCGAGCCTGAATGAAACCAAGCACTCCAGGAAGGAACGGGAAGGTAAGGGAAATAAGGAGAGGTAATGGCAGCGTTACATGAAGGCAGAATGTGTTCTGTGTCTGCCCTCGTTTACTATAGTTCGAACAGTGAGCTGTGCCATGCCATTCGAATTTCAAGAGCACCAATGGGATGAGGAGAGTGCTAGTTTGAACTTTGCGAAGGACGTGTGCTTTTTCCGCATTGAATGATGGGTGAGGATGGTGTAAAATTATGCGGCTTTCCCGGGTGGTCTGGTAGTGTTCAGCTATTTGCACTTTGTGAAGCATGGTGTACCGAACGAGTCGTGGGACGGGCACTGTTGTGCAGCGCGCACGCAGACGGGGACAAAGGGAAGTGGGGACCGGTCGAATCAAGATGAGGACAGCGGGAAGTGGAAGAGGGACAAGTTCCCACTTCATTTCGCTCACCAGAGAACAGACGCAGAGAACAGGGACGCAGAAAAATCAAGACAGGGGATTTTGACTGCCTTCTTCTAGCTGACTGGCGATTGTGCACCCCCCTATAAGTCTCCCTGTCAAACAAACTCGGAATAGTGCCTGGCAAGAAAAGAGAAAGCGCCTCTCCTATCTTCTCTCTGTGTCCCTGTCCTTTAGTTAGCGCTGGTGTGATCGTTCGAAAGAATAAACCAACACTCCCAGGGACATGCACTAGTAAGTCGTCTACTTCGTACGCTCCGTGGGACAATGACTCCAGCAGCTGTAATGGAGGTCCTGGACCGCCAGGAATGGAGGTCGGTACGCACCCGAGTACTGCAGACTGTTGGCCGTGCCGGCGGCGTGGTGGCGTCGGCCGTCCGACGAGACGGACGAGGAGGCCCCCCCTGCCGGCGAGGAGGTCCCCCTGCCGTGTCGGTGCAGCCGGTGGCCCAGCTTGCGGAAGGTGGTGGACACGGCGCACGCGATGCGCTTGGTGGCCGCGCCCGCGCGCCGCCTCGGCGACGTGGTCGTGTGCGGCTGCTGTTGGCGCTGCTGCTGCGCAATGTCCGGCGGCGAGGAGGCCGGCCGCTGTCCCTCCGACGACGAGGCGCGGACGGGCGACATGGGCTCGCCGCCGACGCCGCCATCCTCGTCGCCGGAGCCTGCACCCAGAGGGAACAACAACACGTGCAGTCACAACTCTGTGTGGAAAAAATGGCCACCTCTCTGAGACCGAAGTCGATGTGACTATAATGTGACTACGCGCCATTAGGTAATCCGAATTCCTAATCAACCTCCCGTTTTCTCTCTTTATTATTTCCCTCATATTTCCATCGAATGCACTTTCACTGCCGCGTGGCAGGGAGCGTCTGTAGTCTTCAGCCTTTGCACATTCCGTGACGCCACCCATTCACAAGTGCGTGCGCCCACCTACGCCTTCATTCTGTGTGACTCGGTCCCACTTCATACGCTGAGTTCTCCGGCTGATCCGTCCCTAGATAAATTGGTTGTACGAATTCTCTTCCCTTTGTTATCCACTTTGTACCCATTTCTTTTGTATTTTACTCCAAATGCTCGATAGACGAGTTCAGGTGTAAACCGCATTGCTCGGCAGTTGTGATGTGGGCAAAGAATTTTTCCTTTGTTACAGTGGCACGAATCAATACACATCACGGGCCAGATTGTTCGTCGTCTGTGTTTGCGCCTTTCATAAGAACAGATGCTGTCTCGCCAGCAGAAAGGCGCGCAAGAGCACTAAAAAAAAGAAATAGGAGTGAGGTTGTCGTCCCGTTCTGATTTCGGATTGTGAGGGTACACCATTTCACGCTGAGTGGCACAAAAAAACAAACCCGCTGCAACCAACACCTGAAAATCCAGCAGCACAATTTTTTGTACAACGAACACATCTGACATTAGGCCGCGTTTTGACATGCTATATATATTTGACGCCCTAACACAAAACGCATGGCCGCAAAGAAAAAAAGTGACATTCAGCCATTAAATTTGTCCTGAGGGTATTGATCGGTTACCCTGTGCGAAGTTGTGTTTTGCCGCTTGATTTTCCTCCATTACATGCCTTACTTTCAGATACACGTGTGTCTCTGGGGGCATTGCACAGATTCACGAATCCACTCTTCACTCTTCTATAGTCAAGAACGTATGATGTTTTTGTCAGCCGCAAACGAGCAGTCATTTTCATGAAGTACTTCAGTCCATTTCATAACTTTTAGGATTGTACTTACTCAACCTCATCTTAGACCCTGTCCAGCCTTTCCCAAGAGCAGTGGGAGGCCACCCTACTCAGCGATGACTATAAGTGCCAGCGCTCGCTGGCAGAAAGGGCCACCGCGGCGTCGATGACCAATCGAATCCCGGACTAGGGGCTCCACCCTCGACGCTATCTGAAGTCTCTAAATAAGTTAATACCACCACCATTCGACAAACACACCTGGTTTTTTTTTTCATGACCGGCTTTTTTTTCATCCACTGTGCATCAATGTAACAAATAGAAAAAACATTTCCGGAAGGATTCCGGCTCTTGGACGTCCAAAGAAATCTGGTGAACGGCAGTGGCCAGAAGAGCAAACTACATAAATTTAAAAGTCTAGTACAAGAGCCAAGTTTTTCTTCCTCCCTAATACGTCATTAGTTCGAAACTCAATGTCATAAATCAAGTAAAACAACGACGCATTAACTACACACAGCTAAGCCCGCTTGGTAGTTCACAACCCCAGGCGTGACTGCAAGCAAAGCATTGACTTCAAACAAAGGCAGGCGTATAAGGCTCACTCTAGCTCTCATTACACTCCCGCTGAGACAAGTCCAACACTGCCGCGACGACTCTAAAAAAAATCAACTAAAAACAACCACCGCTGTTGAAAGAGTCGCTCTTGAAAAGTAATCAAGCGCATCTCGCGAGCACTCCAAGAAACACGCGCATTTGTTTGCCCTTTCTACATTTTCCCCCGCCCAGCATTTCCTGCTGTTTTCCCCGTCCGCTTCCCAGTCAAACAAACTCGTCGCGGAGCTCTCAGATTAAAGGCGCTCTCGCGGGATTAATCGTATTCTCCGAGGAGTGTAACGGATACGGTCTCTGCAGCGAGAAACTCGTTAGAATGTCACGGTGTCGTGCCGAGACTGAAACTAAAAATACGCAAAATACGTGTTGTCGCATCTGAACAAGGTTTATCAAGGAGCCCAGCAGCACAGTCGGTCAGAGAGGGCCCCAGGGGCCATGACTAATGGAACGTAGCGTGTCCTGCGGACCATGAACCTCATCATTCTCGAGGCAGCCACGACTGACGTCGGCCGAGTAATGCGTGCCCTCTAAGTGCGCACTCTGGGCTCCCTACTTTGTGGCTCATCCTTGTCAGCTTTGCCGGCATTCTGCGCATTCGCTTTCATCATGTCTCAGGACTAATCCTTCACCCTCGTACTACTTTCCTTTGTAAAGTTTCTCATTTCAAACCTTATTTTCAAGTTCTTTCGCCCTACTCAACCTCATTTGTTAATAATAATCATAATAATTGGTTGTTGTGGAAAGGAAATGGCGCAGTATCTGTTTTATATATCGGCGGACACCTCAACGGCGCCGGCGTAAGGGAAGAGATAAAGGAGGGAGTGAAAGAAGAAAGAGGTGCCGTAGTGGAGGGCTCCGGAATAATTTCGACCACCTGGGGATCTTTAGCGTGCACTGACATCGCACAGCACACGGGCGCCTTAGCGTTTTGCCTCCATAAAGACGCAGCCGCCGCGGTCGGGTTCGAACCCGGGAACTCCGGATCAGTAGCCGAGCGCCCTAACCACTGAGCCACCGCGGCGGGGGAACCTCATTTGTTAAAAGACCAATAAAAATAACGAAACGGACAGGACAGTTACCACTGCGTAACGCAAGATTCAGCGACAGCTGCTTGCGCTGGTTAATACGAAAACGTTCCCTCATTATTATTGCCTTCTTCTCTGGTAGAGTGCATTCGACATCACTGTTAAGTCACTCGTGACGTCACTTCATGCGGGCCAGTCACCATGACGCGTTGTTACTTCAACGCCTCAGAACCGGGAAACGCCCCATTAACACTGTAGCTGTAGAAAAAAAAATTATGTTAGCAGTAAAAATCTTCCAGACGTTTCTCCCCCTCTCGAGGAGAATGAGTGAGAGTTGTTTAGACGCAAGCACCTCATTCGCAAATAAGCGTGGCCACTCACAGGCCCGCCTTCGTCACATCACCCCGAGTGTCACATACTGGCCCACGAGGACCTTGTGCGTCAAGTCTCCTGGGTAACCTGCTTTGAGGAGCAGCAAATGTCACAGCTTGACGAAGCTCCGAGCGCATTAGAAAGCACACAAAAAAAAACATTAGAAGTAAGCGCACAAGGCACGCTGCGCGCTTACGTATTAAGCTGATACTTGACGACTTGCTCATTCTTGCAGGCAGTGCTACAGGACGTTGACCTTTTTTCCGGAGCTGCGTATCGGAATTCACAACGTGTCACACAAGAGAATCAAGGAACGACGGCTATCAGAGGAGGTTGTGGTATATGTGGGTTTAACGTCCCAAAGCGACTCAGGCTATGAGGGACGCCGTAGTGAAGGGCTCCGGAAATTTCGGCCACCTGGGGTTCTTTTACGTGCACTGACATCGCACAGCACACGGGCCTCTAGCATTTCGCCTCTATCGAAATTCAACCACCGCGGCCGGGATCGAACCCGCGTCTTTCGGGCCGGCAGCCGAGCGCCATAACCACTCAGCCACCGCTTCGGCCAGAGGAGGTTGTAAATGAATGCAATGCAAGGGCATCTTAACATCGTCTCGCTGCCGTGACGCAATGAACAGGAAAATGTGGTAGTAAAATGCTCTCTCTCGCAAAGCCGGAGCTCTACGCGACATCCCTCTTAATCACGAACACAGCACCTCATGAATGCATACTGGCAAGACCATCTCATCCTTCGGCAACTCCCAGCGAGGCAGCGCATATTCTACCTAAGCAGAATACCAACCTACAGTCCACACCTAAAATACGTAACAATTTTACCTCTTCGTAACGTTAACCAAACACCCATTAACGAACCCGCACCGCCTCCCCCCCCCACCTTTCCCTTCGTTCGCTTCCGCCAAACCCCAGTGGCTTCCTTTCGTTGACGTCAACAGGAGAGAGGCACGTGGTGCGCAGAACATCTATTACTTTTACCCATCCGCAAATAAAAGCTGCCACGCAAAAACGGCAACAACTACCGCAGCAACGACCACAACAACATCAACAACAGGCTTGATCACGCGCGGCTGACACTCCTCCCCTCCGCCTGTCCCAACGGACTTGGTCGCGTCATTACGAATGGATGACCCGTGGCCGAGAGGCCAAGCGCCTATCCACAGCGGGTGCCAGAGAAAAAAAAGACGGGGGGGGGGGGGGGGGCGCCCAGCCAAAGCGCCCCCTGGCGGTGGTGCTCAGGCGCATCCTGCTTCTCGACGGTTTAAACCTCACCGCACTAAAGGAGAGGGGGGGGGGGAGGGAAAGTGAGTGAAACGCATGCCACACACACGCACGTCAAATGAATAATAGACAAGGCTTTCTCTCTTTCCTTGCTGACCACACGGACCATCCACTCCACTTTTGCGCGTGGCCGCTGAAAAACGGTCGCATAAAGCGCCGCTGTTGGCGTCTCCCTCCCCCTTGCGCCCTCTCCCTCAGTGAACGAGGTGAAGGCGCAATCGAACGCGTTCTACCAGCGCGTATTTATAAGAACGGCCAGCGGTGGGGAGAGGCTACCAAGCGCCCAGCGCCATTTCCGCGATAGCGCCGAAACTTTACGACGCGAAAGAAGCAACTGGAGGCCGCGTTTCGCAGAGAAAGACCACGCTTTCCGAGTCGGCGGTACGTGCTCCATGCTCGCACGAAGATTGCGCGGTTCAAAAATTGCGATGAAAACAAGGAATCCCGTTTTGAGGCACGAAACGGCCACGAGAATGGTTTTGCACCACATCAAAGTGGTGAAATCTTTGGCATTGCGGGGATACAGAGCTTTTCCTTTTTTTTTATGAGGTACTGTAGCTACTACTTGTTACGCACAGGAGATGTGCAAACGTACTCGCCAGAGGAATGGACTCCGAAATCCAGTGAGGGCAGGCCGATTGAAAAATAAAGGAGGGAGAGGGCAACCAGGTCGCTTCACTTTGTATATAGGTTAGGGACATGAGCAACGCCGAGAAAAACTGAAAATCGGTTTTCAGAAAAGTGTTCATTTCTTCTTTCACTCCCTCCTTTATCCCTTCCCTTGCGGCGTGGTTCAGGTGTCCAACGATTTATGAGACATACTGCGGCATTTCCTTTCCCCCAAAACCTCTTATTATTATTATTATTATTATTATTATTATTATTATTATTATTATTATTATTATTATTATTATTATTATTATTATTATTATTATTATTATTATTATTATTATTATTATTATTATTATTATTATTAAAAGGAAAGACGCAATAACTGTCTCAGCCCTCGAATGACATCCGGGCGGTCCCGTTTGGGAAGGGATGATGGTAGTATACTGAATGAAGAGAGAGAGAAAGAGGTGCCGTAATGGAGGGTTGCGGAATAATTTCGGCCACCTGGGGATCTTTAAATTGCACTGACATGCTGATTCTCAGCAAGAAAACCGACCGCATCAAGATAAAGTGTACACAAGATGATGCTGAAAACATTGACCAGAGGAGATCAGATGCCCTTTCCCAACAAGCCCCAAACACGGACACCTCCCCAACGAGCATCCCTTTTGATCTCCGCTCTGCTCTTCCCATCATCTCATCGTCCTCTTTAATGAGAGGTACACGTGCCCTGATTACCAGATGAAATTTCACCCTGCCTCATAACCGAACGAGATTGGAGGAGGTGCGCCCCTTGAAGAGATTAAGGCCGGGGTGGCTCTTAGCCAGTCGGTGACGCGCCGCTGGGGCTCTCAAGAAGATGCAGTGCCCAGCACATACCCGAAATTTTCTACGCCGGCCGCTGAGGTGGATGTTCGCCACCTGCTGTGGACTTGCCTCATAAATAATAATAATAATAATAATAATAATAATAATAATAATAATAATAATAATAATAATAATAATAATAATAATAATAATAATAATAATAATAATAAATTGTTGTTTTGGGGAAGGAAATGGCGCAGTATCTGTCTCATATATCGTTGGACACTTGAACCGCGTTTTTATGGAGGCAAAACGCTAAGGCGCCCGTGTGCTGTGCGATGTCAGTGCACGTTAAAGATCCCCAGGTGGTCGAAATTATTCCGGAGCCCTCCACTACGGCACCTCTTTCTTCTCAGTCCCTCCTTTGTCCCTTTCCTTGCGGCCCCAGAAGTGAAGGCCTCAAAAACGTGACGAATACAAAACGTTCGACGTATACAGCTACAAGGGAGGAAGACCTCTTCCCCGTGGCTGGAGCCGTCTCAGGTTTTCGGATGAGAAAAGCCTCAACGACCCTCTATCGAGAGCCGCACCTTACGCCACACGTAAAGTGCTTTAAAAAAAGCGCTCAGAAAGCAAGCAGTACGCACGAAAATTAAAACTTGGTCATAAACAAGAAAAAAGCGCAGTAACTGTCTCACTTTCGATGGACACACCAGCTGCCACCTAAACCGCGATCTAAGGCAAGGGATGAAGGAGGGAGAAAGAGAAGGAAGAGGCGCCGTTCTGGGGGGCTCCGGCAAACTGTTTTTCAGCCGCCACTTACGTAAAAGACAGTAACAGAACTCATTTCCTTTTGCTCGACGCATTTATTAAAACCTCTGGACCACCATGAAAGCGCATCTGCGAAATTAGCTGTCACGTTTTCAAAGACTTTCGAAGCTAAGAGAACTTGCGTACGATCGTTCCAGTTGTCGCAAGCAGTTTTCCCTGTGGGTTCCCTGCGCGCGGCCCGCTGCGATCGTTTGGATTTTGTGGATTTGGTGTTCACTGGGAAAACAACGGTTCAAACGTCGTTCGCATGCAGCCGAAAACGGTTCCCGCAAAACTGGCAGCATTTAATAGCGACGGCCGGTTGCGCACGTGTACAGAGAGCGGTCTGCGGCACGCGCGATCGATAATATACTTGAGACATGCCGGCCGTTATATTACGCCACGTTCCTTTTTGACTGGTGGGGCTGCTACTTTCGAGACAGCAAGGCGAACGTTTAACGCGGCTCTCAAAGTTCATTTTTACCGCAATGATCAAACTGTGCACTGCGGCAGTGTTCAGGAAAACTGCCAAGAGAAATAAAAAAATAAGTGGGGGGAGCGCTCCGCAAATTGAACGAATCGATGGTGGGAAACTTCAATTTATCATCAGTGAAGCAGGAGCTAAAGAATGTGCTCGTGGGATACTGCTCTCACAAATAAACGAGCGCTACATTTTGCGAACCCGTTCAGAGAGGAGGCTTACTTTGTTAGTGAATTTAAATTCATTAGCTTTACGGTCCGCAGTGGATCCCTAAATGAATAGCAGCTGCTTGGACGAACTTAAAAAGTTCAGCGTTACTTTTATTTTCTTAAGCCTTTTTCTAACTCGCGTTATTCGCACGAGTTTCCAACTTTCGTACTTGTTCTGACCGCCAGTCTAGAAGTCGATGAACGTTTGCTCACACTCGCTCGAATTTTCCCGACTTTGCGTCCCAACCAGAAGTGTGTCCCTGTCTTTTTATTCCCGCGATTCGTAGTGCTTTTGAAAGAAACAACAAAGATTCAACAAAAAGAAAACACGCGATCCTATGAAGGAAGCCATCCGCCCTGACAGTAAAATATGCGCCTCCGGAAAACTGGCTAGAATTTTTCTCAGTGCACTGGCTATGGTTTAGGCGTCGTATAGGGATCTAAAGAAAGAAATGCAGCGACGATGGAGCGCATGGCAAAAAAAGAGCAGTCGAGCCGGTGCGTTGGGATTCCGCATGAACGTCCAGCTCGTAATATACGATGCAGTGCTTAGGGGCGCTCGCGCAGTTGCTGCCATACACTGCTGCCCTCGAAAGCGCAGTTTTCCTCACCATATCTATTCTCTGCGTGTTTCAGAACATTGTGTGCGCGAGCAGGACAGAGGTTGGGCTCTGTTTCGCGAAAGTGCCTTTTACTATAGCGGCGTGTGTGTGTGTGTGTGTGTGTGTGTGTGTGTGTGTGTGTGTGTGTGTGTGTGTGTGTGTGTGTGTGTGTGTGTGTGTGTGTGTGTGTGTGTGTGTGTGTGTGTGTGTGTGTGTGTGTGTGTGTGTGTGTGTGTGTGTGTGTGTGTGCGTGTGTGTGTGTGTGTGTGTGTGTGTGGTTGCACAACTTAGTGGCATATGTATCTTTACACAACTAAATACCATATATCGACCTCCTGATATACTAAATACCAAGTATCAGTATTCTGATATACTGATATATAGTAGTGTTCGTACTCTATACGAGTTATTTGTACTTTTTTTAATTGGTTTTTGGGGAAAGGAAATGGCGCAATATCTGTCACATATATCGTTGGACACCTGAACCGCGCCGTAAGGGAAGGGATAAAGGAGGGAGTGAAAGAAGAAAGGAAGTGAGAGGTGCCGCAGTGTAGGGCTCCGGAATAATTTCGACCACCTGGGGATCTTTAACGTGCACTGACATCGCACAGCACACGGGCGCCTTAGCGTTTTTTCCTCCGTAAAAACGCAGCCCGCGGTGGCTGCGTTTTTATGGAGGAAAAACGCTAAGGCGCCCGTGTGTTGTTACTTGAACTGCAAAATGCCAAATGCCTATTGGCGTCTTGCCATGCAGGTGTGTTTGCATAGTGTCGGGATTGTACTTTTTAACATTAGTATTGCTAAATAACAATTTATCAAATATTTTCAGGTGGCTTACGTCCGCCACATACGCTTTCTCCTGTCTGTTCTTCTCTGAACGTATTCATTTTATGACGCGGGAGGAGGAACTAGTAAGGACTAGACCACGTGCGCTCAAGAGACATCGTAAAGAGATCTATGGACATTCCATAAAGGTTCTTGCTCAGTTCTGTGAGGATCAGCACCAAAAACAGTGCGTTTTGCGAAGAAGTGCCACTGTCGTCGCCAGAAGATGTGGCTCAGTCGTCGAGATGAAAAGGCGACTATTTTACATGTTTTTTTTCGCTTTCATGCAGGCGCGCGGGCAGCTAGTGAGCAGTGGAGGCGTATAAGCACGGTTATCAGCTTTTAAGGCTACTTGAAGGTGCGTTCACTATGCGCGCGTTTTAGCCTTGTAATGCAAATTTAGGCAATAAAAATGACAGATAAACGATCTGGGCCTCTGGTATTTCGTCGGTACTGGCCCCTACATTGCGGAAGTGTAAAGAAGAAAAGAACGGGTAGATTTATTAAGCACAACTTAGTTGTTGAGCAATTAATGCTAGAAATAAACCTGATTTGTGAATGTCTAAAAGCGAAATACGCACATATAATTAGGTAACCACGACAAATCATTTAAAAAATTTCAGACCTTTATATAGCCTGCTGATGTTGATTGGCAGCACAAAGAATTTCGGGATGCTTTGCCGGCAGGGCTAGAAGTAAAAATTGAAAAACTGAAAATTGGTTGTTGGGGGAAGGAAATGGCGCAGTATCTGTCTCACATCTCGGCGGACACCTGAACAGCGCCGTAAGGAAAGGGATAAAGGAGGGAGCGAAAGAAGAAAGGAAGAAAGAGGTGCCGTAGTGGAGGACTCCGGAATAATTTCCACCACCTGTGTATATTTAACGTGCACCGACATCGCACAGCACACGGGCGCCTTAGCGTTTCGCCTCCATCGAAACGCGGCCGCCGCGGGCGGGTTCGAGCCCGGGTGCTACTGGATCAGTAGCCGAGCGCCCTAACCACTGAGCCACAGCGGCGGGTGCAATAAGTAATCAGTAATCTTACAGTAGGCATTCCGCGTGGCTGGCAGGTAATAATAATAATAATAATAATAATAATAATAATAATAATAATAATAATAATAATAATAATTGGTTTTGGGGAAAGGAAATGGCGCAGTATCTGTCTCACATATCGTTGGACACCTGAACCGCGCCGTAAGGGAAGGGATAAAGGAGGGAGTGAAATAAGAAATGAGGTAACGCTTTCACTTTTTTTGGCAACAGTACACAGAGAAATGAGTTTCTTTGTACGCTGTGAGCAATGATACACAATTGCGAGCATAAACAAAAAGTAGTGACCGTGCTGTAGTATGTATCGTACGTCATGTGCCGGGCATTGCAGGGCTATGGCTAGGGATACGGGCGTTGCACATGTCTTCATCCCCTTAGATGCGTTATGCTTGCACCATTAGCACTTATTGGCTGCTGTCTGTGCTTCTGTTCGCTGATCTTGCTACTCATGCTGCTTACGAAACAACCACGCAAATTTCTGAACTTTGGTCTGCGTGAAATGAACTACTCCCCGGCGATTGTCGCGACTGAAAGCAGTGCTTCGTGCAGTACACTAGTGTCACGCAGTGAAACTCTATTCACAGCACTTTTTGTTACTAAATCAGAACTAATGAGGGAGTAATTACTCATTAACCTCCACCTAAGCGCCACCACACAGTTACAAAGGAGCAAAATTTCGCAAGTGCGCTTTCTCACATAACAACGGTGTCGTAACAAAGATGGTCGCCACGCATTTTCAGCTGGCTGAAACAAAGCAGGCAGGACAAGTTTCTTGTCTGATTCTTCCAGTCATGCTCCGTGCATTCCATACACACAGTTGACGCCTGTCTTGAAGGCATCGCAGTTCTTTTATAAAGAACTCCGCCATCTTTGTCACGGTAACTCCGCCATCCTGTTATGCGGAAAAGCGCACTTGCCGAATTTTACATATCCCGGACTAACACAGTTCCTACCACGAGTTCTTGATCAATTCCTTCTCACACTACCATCTTTTAGCCATCCCGGTTAGCTCAGTTAGTAGGGCGACTGCCCCGTACAGACAGTGGTCCCGGGTTAGATCCCCGGGTTAGGACAAATTATTATTCAAATGCGAAGTCTATGCGAAAGCTGAATAGCTTTCCCTTGCAGCCATATAGCTACGGTTGGATGGATTATAGTCAGCAATGAGAAGATGAAGAAACTCTCTCCATATTCTCCACATTGGCGGCATTCCCCTAAACACTTAACTAAATAGGAAGCCTCGAAACGCAGGTTTGCCGAGTCTTTTCCTGACGATTCTCACGCTTCCAGAATATAAGCTTCCGGCCAGATTGTGGTATGCATCCTCCGCCACTGCAGCCCTTCAACAGTACAAGGCACAGGAAAAGACAGCAGAATACCGAGAGTGACGAATCCTATCTTCTCGTCAACCTGCACCTCGTCGGGGCAGCGGCGACCAGTGCGGTTTTTCTAGTGGCTTTGTGGATTCGTCTCATGCTCGGGAAGCGTTGGGTTCGATCCGCAATACTGCCAGGCACGCCCCCGTTTTCCAACGGCCACAGGCATTCGCACAGCTTGGTGGTGGGCATTCTCTCTAGAGCGGTGCTTGGCCAAAGAAGTTTTTAGAGCCGAGCATTGCTTCCACAGGCCGCCGATTCTCTCTGCACAATGCATCTTTATCATTTTCTTCGGCGACAAAATGGAGGAGAACGCGGTTTCCCAACAAGAAATTTCTCGCACCATGCACCAAAAACAAAAATGCCCGCCTTGCATCCAGAACGTGAGCTGTCTATAAAACTTCCCCGAAAATCGCGCCCGCAGGCACTGCCGAAAATGTACTGAAGTCCAGAGTAGTCAGAAAAGGAAAGGTGAGCAGTTACAACGAGGCGAGTAATAAATGATACCTCAAAAATGAATTCATACGTACAAGGCAAGTCCGAAAGTAAGCTGCTCTGGGCTCCTCCGAAGATGGAACGGAGTAGGCAGAAACAAGAAATATCCTCTTCGCCGCACTAAAAGTTTGTTTCCCTCTTTTCACCACCACGTCTCATTATAAATACAGTATATCATCGCAAACAGTACACAACAATACATAAACGGTAAAAAGTCCTCCCTGCGCGCACTTTACATAGATCTTACTGTACAAAAAATGTTACACCTTCTCACCTGCGGGCGTGCGAAACTATTTAACATGACAAGCTTAAAATTACTTCAGTGAACACAGCCAACTCTGTAACATATGAAATAACGCGACAAACTTGGCTATACTGCGCCGATGTGTCTCTCATGGTTTTCAAAATAAAAATCTGTAATCGTTAAAAAAAAGTCACCCTAGGGCCAAATTCTAAGTGTGCGATTTATACGACGCATGCCGTTCAATCTGCACCCATATGTGCTAGGGGAAAGAAATTAGTTTTTTTCACCGTGAAAGTTTGGCGTTGCGTGAACTTTTGCCGGCGGGTGTACGTCCTTTTAACACCTTTACTGCGGACATTCAACAGACTTTTCTTCCCATTAGTTACAGGAGGCAGTTTGATATGTGCTTTGTTTTTGTCTTTTTTTTTCATCTGCCTCCTCCCATCAACATCATCATCCCCCATCGTGACCCTCTTTTTTCTTCCTCTTCCAGTTCCCAAGTGCAGAGTAGCAGGCCAGATATTTATTTTTCAGGCCAACCTCTCTGCCTTTCCTCGTCAACAAACCCTCTCTCTCTCGTGATATGTGCGACGATGGCTTGACATTTATTATATGCTGCAGAACGCGTGCGTGCGTGCGTGCGTGCGTGTGTGTGCGTGCGTGCGTGCGTGTGTGTGTGTGTGTGTGTGTGTGTGTGTGTGTGTGTGTGTGTGTGTGTGTGTGTGTGTGTGTGTGTGTGTGTGTGTGTGTGTGTGTGTGTGTGTCTGTGTGTCTGTGTGTCGTGTGTGTGTGTGTGTGTGTGTGTGTGTGTGTGTGTGTGTGTGTGTGTGTGTGTGTGTGTGTGTGTGTGTGTGTGTGTGTGTGTGTGTGTGTGTGTGTGTGTGTGTGTGTGTGTGTGTGTGTGTGTGTGTGTGTGTGTGTGTGTGTGTGTGTGTGTGTGTGTGTGTGTGTGTGTGTGTGTGTGTGTGTGTGTGTGTGTGTGTGTGTGTGTGTGTGTGTGTGTGTGTGTGTGTGTGTGTGTGTGTGTGTGTGTGTGTGTGTGTGTGTGTGTGTGTGTGTGTGTGTGTGTGTGTGTGTGTGTGTGTGTGTGTGTGTGTGTGTGTGTGTGTGTGTGTGTGTGTGTGTGTGTGTGTGTGTGTGTGTGTGTGTGTGTGTGTGTGTGTGTGTGTGTGTGTGTGTGTGTGTGTGTGTGTGGTGTGTGTGTGTGTGTGTGTGTGTGTGTGTGTGTGTGTGTGTGTGTGTGTGTGTGTGTGTGTGTGTGTGTGTGTGTGTGTGTGTGTGTGTGGGTTTCACACCATTAAGGCGGAGCGCGGGCCGGGGTACGGCGGCGAATGTCTTCCCGAAGTTAGCGCGCTGATCAGAAAGGGTGCGGCGGCTGCGTTGAGCCATGCATAGGTAGAATTGCCAGCCAGCTGCGTGCCATCGGGTTACATCACGCCGCAGCACGCGGTGACTGCGTTCACAAAGTGAGCGGGCTGGCTTACGATTTCTCGCACGTAAGCAGTTTAAGTGTATCTGTCGACTTTTTTCTCCCGTGCAGTCACTTTTGACGCGAACCTCAGCCCCCCCCCCCCCCCCCCCCCCTTTCTTCAACTCCGGGAAAGCTTTCCTGCCGTGACATCCCGGCGCGATCTACGGCGCCAGCGCCACCGCAAGGGATCGTGAGGCCGCCTGGCTTAATTTAGTCCATCATAAATATTTTGTGGCGGCACCCATAAAAATCGAAGGAACCAGATAATGCCGTCGAGTCTCGCAGCGTATGAAACAGCGAAAAATGCGTAGGCAAAAGAAAAAAAAAACTCTTGGCAGAAGGAAAGCTTGTCCTAATCTACGGCCGCTGCGAAATCTAGAATATGCGTGTGCGTTGTAAAAAGGATGAAAAGGAAACAGGTAGAAGGGAAACGACAGTGCGGCAAAATATCGAGTGACTACGACGATAAGCGAATGGAGAGAGAAAAGGTTAGACAACTTACTGCACAGAACAAAGAGGGGAAAATGAGACGCGAAAGCGTTCGTTGGAAGCCGCTTCTCTGATAAATGATCATCAGCGAGAGAACGGAAGCACAAAAGAGAATGAAGACTGCGAAACGGCGACGGTATCGCCGAAGGACCAGTGGCAAAAGAGTAATGGGAGAAATGAGCAAAGCAATTTGACGTACGCGAGAGTCGCCAGGGGGCCGAAATAGAAACGACAGCGCACACTGAATGCGATGCACTCACATTTACAATGCAGAAGGGCTGGCACTCAGCGAGGAAACAAAAGGTCGGAGGCTACGGCTCAGTAACAGATAGCGAATCAAGTACTTCACATTTATTTCTCTCGATTCAACATGTACTTCGTTTAATAATTTTTGGTTTTGTATATATGACCAGGACAAAGCGGAGCACCAGGCTGCACGGTGCATTCTCTCTAATTTGATAGATCCGTACCGTTCGTGTTCCGATTAATGTGACGTGACATCAGGGGCAATTAGGCGCTAAAAAAGCGTATTTAAGCTGTAGTACACAACTAAAGAATACGGACTGTGATGTAGAATCACGTTATTTGTAGAAAAATAAAATAGTATGTAGTAATTCACGCCGCGGAAACATGACACCGATGCGCTACTGGAATGGCCAAGTGCAACAGAAAGCTTCATTTGAAACTAACCACCTCGTATAAGCCCAAATGAACACTCTAACAAATCTGATTACAGCGTGGCAATCCGTCACATCGAAGTCACGAGCCTTCAGTGACATTATACGAACGCCCAATCCAGTGCACACTGGTGAAGAGCCGGGTACATGCAGCGCGAATTAGAGCTGTAAACAGCAAAACATAAGTGAAAAGCTCTCAAAGTAGGCCAACGTTTTTATTCTTTTTTTTTTTGCTTGGTTGTATACGTAGCTTGACATTAGGTTACGCCTTGTTGCACCGAGGTTTTTGCTTTAAAGGGAAAAAGCCGAGACACGGTATAATATTGAAACATTTCCTGTTTCTCAGGTTCGCCCTCTTGGCATTTTTGTTTGCCTAATCGTAGCGTAAAGAAAAAACGCGGCATGGCTACCAAGGCCTACATCGGATCCACATAGCCATGTAACTACACTTTTTTCTTTTTCTTTGTTTTTCCTTTTCTCGTAGCGGGGTTCTCCTGTTTGCGGTGAAGCGTCACACACGATTATGTCACGCATCTTATGTACGCATAAGCATGCAGCAACGGAGCACATCGTCCTTTTGGGGTGATCTAATTAGGCGCCATCGACATTTATTCGTCTATAGGCAGCCCGTCGGCGTTGCAATCAGTGCCGTGCTTATACATTTGCCTTTGCTATCGTCCGGGACGTCCGACAGCGCAGCGCTCTATACAGCGCATTTGGGACACGTATTGCCGAACTACGAAGTCAAGGAAGAAAAAAAAAGTGAGGCAGCATCGAGTGGGGCCAATTTCCCGAAACCGGTATACGAGAACGCCCCGTCGCCGCCTGTAGCAGTTGAGGCTTTGATAGACACCCTATATTGTTATCACCTGCAAAATACTGCCTGAACATAAGACCACGTCAAAGAATGCAGGAATGGCGTCGCAAAAGATTAATGTTCTATGGCATAGTTTCCAATGGACTAAAAAGTTCACCGTCTTCTAGTCAACAAGAAACAAGTTTATTTTTCATTATTCTCAACGACGCATTACTGTGTCTGTCAGCGTTTTACTAACAGTAATCAATAATGAAATGAAACTACTCTGCCCGGCTGATTTTCGTCCCCTTGCGGCAGTGTGTATGCGTGGTGCTCAATTACCATCCTGTATGTGACAAACTGGAGCAAGTGACGACATAAAACTTACTCAAGAATCGTTATTTCTTTCAAAGGTTCATCCACGTTTTACTTGCGCGGCAGCGTAGCAACCAGATGTCAATTAAAAGGTCAGTAAACAAACGACCATATTAGAAAATATTGGCGATACGAGGCTACGCAGCGAAAGGTCGCGAATAGTGATAATAAAAAAATCTCGTCTCCCCAAGCGACGGCAGATTGGAATCACTCATCCTGTCAGGCCCGAGCAATCCGGACGCCAATCAAATTTGCCGAAGCAGCGAGCAATGTCCGTCGCCATAACAGCGCAATCCGCGTTGACGTGCGCAATGGGTTTCCCCCCGTCAGCCCCGTTATGCCGGAGCCATGCGACGTCGCGCAATCGCGCACGGAGTCGTCGATGCGGCAGAGCGACAGGAAATGCGGCGACGTCCCATCAACGGCCGGCTTCACTCGGATGCTCGCACGGATGCGCGGCAGCCAGATTGAGCCTATTCCTGAGCGGCGAGAAGGTAAAGAGTAGCCGCATTCAGCGCCTTTGTGCATTTGTGTTGCATTTCTTGGATGAACTGGCAACCACGGTCCACTAAAACTTCTGTCGGCGTCAGTGTGCCATAACACCTTTGGTTGAGGGTAATGAAATATATGCTACTCTATATTAAGATGTCTAATTACTGTTTACATTAGTCTTTGGTACACCACTTCTGCCAATCACCATCGCTTTCGCTTACTATGGTTTCCAGCATCGGCCTACGCACTGATAGAAAAATTATCGGTGATAGAAAAATCAGCGTTTCTAAGAAAACAGGTGTGGAATCAAGCGCCTTGGACAGTAAACTTTCCGTTGCACCGCAAAAAAAATTCTATGCTTAAAATTCAGTCATCTGTCTCTTTAGGGTTACGAGGCAATCGGCTGCACCGCTGACGTCAACTTCTCATTGTCTCTTTGATGACTACAAAAAGCTATACTACTCTTACTGCCTGTCCGTTAACATAGGAAGTCCACTGAGCGGGTAACTTTCAGTGCTAAGAACACAGGGACAGAATCCAGAAGATTGAGAGGAGACTACACACGGGCTGAAAATAGTGGATAATGCCGACATGTTAATTGCTTCTGTTCTCGCGGGGGCGTCTCCAATATGCCGGCATCCTCTGCGCTGCAATATCCCCACAGATTACAGCAAGCACCTGTGGTTTGGACCAACGTATCTCCTCTTCCGATTCGGGAAGAATCTAACTCTTAAACACAGGCGCCCACACGCTCGAAGTTCCTAGCAGAGGACAAACGTTAAGTGGATGTCTTACTCTAGAGCATTTTTTATTGTCTAACTGCACTTCATGATTTAGCGCAGTTTTTTTTTTATCTTAGACAAAGAAGCACCGAGAGAAGGTTTACCACATCCCGACGGTCCTGGGGTATAGTGTATTCATTGTTGCAATATATTATAGTGTTGTAATGAAAACTTCTGAGTGTAGCTAGAATTAAGCTTGCATATTAAACTACGCAAAAAAGACCGAACAGGCTGCTTCCGATCCTTACAAGCTTATTCAAAAAGGGCTTTCCGCACCTCATGCTCTCCGGAGCCAACTTTAAACTGCACAGAAGGTTTCCTCCTTTCAGTGGATCCAGGACACAAACGCGCAGTAAATAAATAGTAAGGAACGTCCAGACAGAAGAGCCGGTTACGGGGTACTTAATTTCAATAATTCCACACAGCGCTGAAGAAACCAAAAACCTCGAAGTCACCGCCTACTTCTATGCGAGCTAAAATTATTACGACATTCGCAGCAAAACAGCGCCGGACAAGGTGATCGGCTCAAACGAGACTACCGGTCTACTAGAACATAAAAATTACCTTTCCCAGCCAAGCATGAGACAAAGTTAATGCGATCTAAACAAAGAAGAGTGTCGAGTTACAAAGAAAGAATAAACTGCGTCAGGGCGTCAGGCTGTCAGGGCGCTTTCAGGTATTCTCTTTCTTGATTAACACCTACAGAGCGGCACCTTGCACAACACCATGGGTGGAACCCGTGAGGCACGGCATGCATACATGCAGCGACTGCGGGCGCATGCCAAACAACAAACAACGACCTGGACGGCCTAACAACGGCCTGTCACTATACGTTATCCCGAGCGCCTATGTGTAGTCGGGCGCAGTATCTGCGTTCCATCTTTTCACGTCTATACGCCCGCGCAACGCCTATGCCATGGTTTAACGATATCGGACGCAAATCTTCGTTAAAGAGCTCCCTCGTAAGAAAAAAGAAACGCCAGAGGTAAAAGAAAATACACTGCTGGAAAGCTTTAACTATCGCGTCGAGGACAGCGCGAAACTTGCTACTGTTCTCACACAAGACGAGCATCCATGCGTCGTATAACGCCCCCTATGTGAGCTTCATTCATTCATTCATTCATTCATTCATTCATTCATTCATTCATTCATTCATTCATTCATTCATTCATTCATTCATTCACTTTTCTTTGATTTTATTTTATCTACTATGCGGCGAAAACAAAGCCAACTGAATAGCAGTTCAAGTAAAGCTTGAGGAATCCCAGTCGCGCTCTACTCGGACAGCCTCGAGAACAACGTAAGCACACTTCAAAAAAAAAAAAAAGGAATGGCAACATTCGTTGCACATTAAACAAAATATGGTTCAGCGCATGTCATATAAACCTCAACAATACAATCACAAACATGTTACCTAAAATAAATAAATGAATGAATGGTACACCATTACACACATGGAGTGATTTGGTGACGTCACGCAACGTTGAAGCAGACGTGCCGATGCTGTCATTTTTAGACGTTCCCAGGATTCCACTGCAGGTTAAGCACGAATAAAGGACACGTGCATGTACGCCTAGTGTTTTTAACCTCGACCTAACCTCGACCGCACCGCTACGAGCATGGTCACGAGAATGCCCTTCTTCTTGCTGCAGGCCTTCCTGCTGTCGCAACTCTTGCCGATGTTATCCTGCCTTGGCTGCAACGTCACCACTGATGCGGGAATTTGCGAAGAGCCCGGCTGGAATCAGCATGAAAGCATCGTTCGACCGTCATCGCCTTTTCCAGCTCTTGACCGGATCTTCGCCTGGCAACCCCAGGCCACTATCTGCGCGGGTGCACTCCTACAAAGCCACCCACCCTTCACGGACCACTTGGGGCACCGCACCGCTACGAGCATGGTCACGAGAATGCCCTTCTTCTTGCTGCAGGCCTTCCTGCTGTCGCAACTCTTGCCGATGTTATCCTGCCTTGGCTGCAACGTCACCACTGATGCGGGAATTTGCGAAGAGCCCGGCTGGAATCAGCATGAAAGCATCGTTCGACCGTCATCGCCTTTTCCAGCTCTTGACCGGATCTTCGCCTGGCAACCCCAGGCCACTATCTGCGCGGGTGCACTCCTACAAAGCCACCCACCCTTCACGGACCACTTGGGGCACCGCACCGCTACGAGCATGGTCACGAGAATGCCCTTCTTCTTGCTGCAGGTTGGTTATTTGCCATGCGCATCTTGTACTCGCTCTAGCGATCCATGCTTATTTGCGGTGTCGTGCCCCTCAGACACAGTCAAGCGTTGCCAAGCGTTTTTGTGTCGATGCTTACTTTCCCTCGCCGTACATGCTCACTTTGTCTCCTTGCTTCTTATCCTGTCAGGCGACATCGAGTTAAATCCTGGTCCTCCTCCGTCTCTTGATTCTATTGCTGAAAGTTTGTCACGCTTAGAACTTGCACAAAAATCCGTTCTGTCTGAACTTGCAGTGATTCGTGCTTCCCAGTCGAATTTCCAAAGCTTGGTCAGTAGCCTCTCATCGCGCGTCGATGCACTCGAAAAAATTGTCGCAACAAGTCAGTGCAACGATGTCAGTCCAACGCCTAATTCAAACCCGGCTATTCACAGCCTTTCATCTGAAATTCGAATCCTCAAAGAAAAATGTGACGACTCGGAAAACCGACTTCGCCGAAATAATCTGCTGTTCTTCGGACTACCTGATACGGCGGATGAAACATGGGAGCAATCTGAAACGGTCGTGATTTCTTTCTGCATAGATAAGTTAAGCACATCAATCGATTCCGCCAACATTGAAAGAGCGCATCGCTTAGGCCGCTTCGAGCAAGGGAAACAACGGCCAATAATGGTCAAATTCTCGCATTTTAAAGATAAATGCAAAATCCTTTCTGCTGGCCCTAAGCTCAAAGAAACTGACTTTTCAATCCGTGAAGATTTTTCAGTGCGCGTGCGTACAGCTCAAAAGAAACTTCGTGCGTTCGGCAAGGAAAGTGGTTTAAAATACAAAGTAAGATATGACAGGTTAACCATGGGCGATAAGCAGTTCGTCTACGATGCGGATACTGATTCCGTGGTAGAGCATCGGTCATAGCGGTCACTGTCTGTTTCAAGGCTCCCCTCCCACCATCAGCCACTTTTGCCTCCGTCACCTTCACATGTTTGTGAAACTATGGCTTTTGTTTTAGCAAACATTCGTAGCTATCTTCCGAAGAGAGAGTCAGTGGAAGCCTTTCTTGACGATCACGGCACCGATATTGCCATATTTACAGAATCGTGGCTCTCCGATAATATCTCAGACGAGGAACTGCTTGACAACAATAAACCGTTTTTCATCTACAGACGTGATAGGGCCTCGCGCAGGGGTGGGGGTGTTTTAGTCTTTATTAAAACCAGTCTTAATTCTTCTCTTCTCATGACTCATCCCTGCCAGGAAATTCTTTGTATCAGAATTACCCTTTCCACAAGCACATGCATAGTTATTGCATGTTATCGCCCTCCTGACAGTGACAGTTCCTTTATTGCCGATTTTTACTCGGTTCTGCTCGTTCTTAATACCCGTTTTCCTAAAGCCAATTACATCCTCTGCGGTGACTTTAATTTCCCTGACATCGATTGGGGAAACTTGAGCACATCTTCTCGTCAAGCGAAAGATTTCCTTGACGTTGTCATGACATTTAACCTCACCCAAGCAGTAAACTTCCCTACACGTGGCAGTAACACCCTTGACTTAGTCTTTGCATCTAGCCCCGAACTCATCCAATACATATCGAGCACTGACGGTTTCAGTGACCACAACACAGTTATTTTCAACCTATCACTCCCGTTTCCCCAACGGCAGCGCTCTGTTAAGTTCATTCGCGATTATAAAAGGGGAGACTTCGCCTGTATCAACTCGGAGCTTGAGAACTTTTTTCTTCATTTCAAGCAGTCTGCATCTAATAGGTCTGTCGAAGAAAACTGGCTAACTTTCAAAAACAAACTTTCAAATCTGGTCGAAACCTATGTTCCGCTGATATGCATTCGCGGTGACTCCAACAAGCCCTGGTTCTCTAACTCCTTAAGGAGGCTTTCTCAAAAGAAAAAGCGTCTTTTTCGTGAAGCTAACAGAACTGCACTGGCTTATAAATGGACAAAATATTTCTCGTGCCTGCAGGATTACACGCGTCTCCTAAGGTGTACAAAAAGAAAGTTTTTCCACAATGATCTGTATGGCATTCTACTAACAAACCCAAAGAAATTCTGGCGGATGTTATCACCCAAATCAGGCAACACTCATTGCATTACCCTTTTGTATCCTGATGGTTCACAGGTGCCTCCAGAACTTCGATCTGACGTCATGAACTCTTATTTTACATCAGTCTTCACACATGAACCTGCCTGGAATACATCACACAAAGATTTTTTAAACTTTTCTGCGATGGCACCTATCAACATCACTACTGCTGGCATTTGTGCTCTGATAGACAAACTAAAGTTATCCAGTGCTGCCGGGCCTGACAACCTCACTGCCAAAATATTAAAAGCTACAAAAAATGTATCTTCTCATTTTCTAAAAATAATCTTTGATCAATCTCTTGCGAACAGTTCCATACCTAGTGACTGGAAAATTAACAAAGTCATTCCTGTGTTCAAGGCTGGCAGCCGGAGTGACCCGTCGAATTATCGTCCTATTTCATTAACTTGCATACCATGTAAATTTCTTGAGCATATTATATACTCGCATATTGCATCCCACCTCAATTCCAACTCCTTTTTCTTCAAAAATCAGCATGGCTTTCGTCACGGCTATTCATGTGAATCACAGTTATTTGAGTTTACCATGGACCTTCACTTAAACCTTGATTCTTTGTTCCAAACCGATGTCATCTATCTTGATTTTTCCAAAGCATTCGACCGTGTCCCACATCAACGTCTTATGTTCAAACTTTCAGGTCTTCACCTTCACCCACTTGTTTTAGACTGGATTCACAATTTTCTCACAGCTCGCTCTCAGTTCACCGTAATAGGCGGACTTCCTTCAAATTCTACTTCCGTCTCCTCCGGAGTACCACAGGGGTCTGTGTTGGGTCCGCTTCTCTTCTTAATATTTATTAACGACCTCCCACACAACATCTCATCCACCATCCGTCTTTTCGCAGATGACTGCCTTATCTACCGCCGTATAAATACTAAAGACGATCAAGCTGCCCTCCAAAACGATCTGAAGCTCATCGAAAATTGGTGCTCTTTGTGGATGATGGAACTGAACATTAGGAAGTGCAGTTTTATGCAAATTTCTCGGAAACGCTCCAATTTAACTTATCCTTACTCTTTATTTTCTGAGGACCTATTGCAAGTTGAATCTTATCGTTACCTTGGCATCACAATCAATAGCAAATTAACTTGGGTTGATCATATTACAAAAATCACGGCCGACGCTTCACGTACACTTGGTTTTATTAGAAGATCACTTCCCTCTTCCCCCGCTAACATACGTAAACTGGCATATGAAACTTTTGTCCGCAGTAGGCTGGAGTATGCATCCGCGATCTGGAGTCCTCATCAGTCCTACCTAATTAACATGCTCGAAGCCGTCCAGAACCGTGCAGCACGCTTCATATCGTCAACATACGACTTTCATTCCAGCGTAAGTTCCATTAAATCATCACTTGACCTCACTTCCTTAGCTCTCAGACGAAAAGTTGCGCGCCTTTGCTTGTTCCATAAGTTATACTTCAATTTCCCCTATCTCCGTGGTTCCCTCATATCTCCTCCCTTTCGTACATCGCGCCGCCTTTTTAATTCAAATAGCGTCCAACGACTTCATGGCTCCACCAATGCTTTCAACAAGTCCTTCTTTCCGACCGCAATTGAAGAATGGAACCTTCTGCCCGACTCACTAACAAATGTGCACGATGCGACAAGGTTTAAGGCGATGTTGTTAGATCACCTGGGTTGACATGTTTTTTTTTTTTGCCCTAACCTCTCGCCGACGTGTGTGGTGCTTGTGGCCTAAAGGCATTTTTTACATGCACCGTTCTAACTATTCGCGTTCCTTGCTTCTCTTTATGTTCCTATATTGCATTGTTATATTTTTGTGACCTTTGTTTTTCCACATCAACCTTGTATACGCTCCCCCCTTATGTAATACCCCGACAGGGGCCTTTAAGGGACAATAAATGATGATGAAACCTCGCAGGCCTTGACGAAGTGTCATCGGTATACTTCCCCTGCAACAGCGCCTGTCCTCAGACCAGCTGGGCAACGTGATCAGAGGTGGAAAACTCTCTAAAGCGCCTCTAACTAGAACAGGTGGCCCTCAAGGCGCATGCCTACCTGGAAACATTCTCATCAGCCACCAGGTCAACTGTAGAAGGACGGCAGATTGGGCGAGTTGGTGTTCCATGGTAACAAGAAGATTCAAACAGCGCTAGACAACAGGTGTTTGTCTCCTCCTCTTTCTGGTCCTGTTGTCTAGCTCTGTTTGAATTTTCTTGTTACCAGGTCAACGCCAGGGTTCTTGGTCCCGATATACAACGCCGTCTACATCGGGCAAGGTCCCTGGGACAGCTGTCGCTCTGGAAGAGCCTGGGACATATTGAGGACAACTGAACTAACACTATCTTCTCACAATGCCACAGGTAGGCTTCTTTTATTTCACAGCGATAACCGAGCCGAGTTGTCGTCATATATACATATCAAACTATATAGTACGTATGCAAAAAACATCCAGCTCTGGAAAATGGCAACACTACCCTGGTCATCACACTCAGGCCAAGGCCAACATGGGCAAACCGAACTGTAACCCGAAGTCCAATAAACCGGACCGTAATGTAGTACATATAAAACCATACACATATGTAAAAAACAGCCGGCTCGGGAAAACGGCAACACTACCATGGCCATTACCCTCCGGCAAATGCCAGCTTGGGCGACCGAATTGGAACCCGAAACCCTATAAACCGGACCGTAATGCAGAGTACACTTCTCCCTCGGCCACGAATCCGACCGTGCACTCATAGGCTACAGCTGCCATCTGTGTTTGATCAGTGGAAGTTCAGATGCAGTTCAGTGGCAGTGGCAAACGAGTTCCAGCAAATGAGTCGAAAACCAACCATCGCTGATCACTCGTCGGACTCTCAGAGTAAACGGCTGCAGTATGTTTCATCGAGTTTTCGCGCATAATACAATTAAAGGTGGGCGGACACATGTATGAAAACCACCGCCACAAACGTTTGGGTGAGTTTGCTGTTGCCCGTTTATCCAGAGAACGAGGGGGTGCAATCCCGACAAATAAAAAAGGGGAGGGAGAGAGGGAACACGCCCGCAACGCGACACACAACTGGTCTGCCAGAGTGCACGAGCTCCAGACAGGAGCCACTGCCGCTACACGCAGCTCAGTCGTGGTCGTTACACCGTTGCTGCAGCCTTTGTAACGTCGACGCTGTTTCTTCACTCGACGAGGAGCGCACACCTAACAACGCACGCGGGCGGTTGGCGATCGCGCTGCGCAAATACAGGCCGCGTCGCACTGTTTGCTTTGCGCCTTAGCCGCTGCCCGGAGTGCCGGAAGCCCACTCGCGGTCGGCCGATCATTCCACTCAATCTCTGTTTGCCCACGAGCCAAACCACTGGGCGGACGCACGTTTACGGGGACGCGAAGACCGCGCGGACGACAGTGTATCGCCGGTTTTCCTTTCCTGCGCCGGCTGCCCGATGTCACCGGATGTTCGGGAATCGGCGCCTCTAGGGTACATGAGAGCCTAGGAAGACGCAGCGACCTCTGCAGTGCATTGTTTACTTTTACTATGATGTGGATGAAGGGCGACGACTGCAAATGGTTTGTTTGTTTGTTTGTTTGTTTGTTTGTTTGTTTGTTTGTTTGTTTGTTTGTTTGTTGTTTGTTTGTTTGTTTGTTTGTTTGTTTGTTTGTTTGTACATCGACGACATGCTGGTTCTAGCACAAGGCTCAATACGAGTGCATGCACACAGTGGTGAGTTACTGATTGAGACACTGAGTGATAGAGTAGGTGAATGAGCGAATGAATGAGCTGGAGTGAACGAACGAACGAATGAACCGGAGTGAGTGAGTGAGTGAGTGAGTGAGTGAGTGAGTGAGTGAGTGCGCTGAAGGCGCATTGCCATGGCGCGTTGTAGTGACGTCAAAGCATGCGAACCAATCGGCATGGCCTGGTGTCACGCTAACGCCGCAGAATCTGGAAACATGCCATAAACAGCTATCGCTGTTATGTTGAACTGTACATCGTCGGACCAAGTGGTTGCTATGAATTAGTGAAAAAGAGTAGCCGGAGCCGCTAGGCAGCACCAACCTCTCCTTTACTGTTCATGTAAATAGAAAAAACAGCTGTCGCTGTAAAACGCGACAGAGTACGCTCACATTTCTAGCAAGCATGTTTCGCGTGAACGAGCAGTGGTTGCAGTGAAATTAAAGGAAACTGAGGTTTCTTAAGCTCGACAAGATGAAGCAGTCGCTTGGCGTGACAAGCGCGCGTAAGTGCCTCAAAGTTTGTACTCCCGCTTTCTGCCACTATAAGAACTCTCCTTTTCCGATAACGCAGAATACCGATTTCCAATGAAAAAACAAATGCTGCTGATTGGCGAAAAACTCGTGTGTGCAAGAGGCAGCCATTTCGCGAGTGATAGCGCTGTTTAGAGCCCTTTCAGCCGGCCACAATCGAACGGGAGGGGAAGCAATTACAAGGAAAGAAGCATTCGCAATATCCGGCACGAAAGTGGAAAGACGGAACTCGGGGCCTTGCAGAACTCTGAAATAACCCGTTGCCTGAGACAGCTCCGACTCCGGATTCCTTCTGGAGATTCTGTTGTTTCCCTTCCTTCTTAGGTTCCCTGCCATTACCGAACCTCGGCCACCGGTTTCCCGCCCTTCATTGTTTTGCGCGCACATGCCTGTTTGACCAAATCGCTCTTCTTTGTCCGAGTAAGTTCACCGCGAAGCCTTCTCACCAGCCGAGGAAAGAATTTCTCCTCTGAAGCCAATATTTTCCGCGGGTACAAAGTACTACCACTTATATATAAAAGACACGCGAAAACGCACGAAAGAAGACAGTCACTATGGCAGCTGCGTCCCGTGAAAGTATACCTAGCGCCCATTTGCACAGCTCCTGTGCAGCTACGAGCCACCGATGCCACGAGCTCGAACTAGGCCCGAAATAAGATTTCACTGCACGAACAAACCGAATCATCGAATGCATCGCCACGAGCCCAATTTGTATGCGTCTCACGTGAAGGCCGGAACTGCTCTTGTGGGGTGAATATGTCCGCTGTGGGTCCTTTTCAAGTTAGGGATACGCGCTGGATATGGGGGCACAGCTCCCTTCCCGGAATATACAGGGCTTGATACAATCCCTTCGACCTTGTTCTTTTCTTGTCCGCGCAGCACGAGGGTTGCAGGAGAAATGCGTAGGGAGATTCTCTCAGTAGAGTTGAAAGTGCGAGCGCGAGGCCAACCCATACAGGCGTGAATTGCTTACGCGTTGGCGCGTGGGATTGCAACACCTGTGAGAGCCGTGGTCTCGCTATCCTGGCTTCCACTCTACTACAAGATGTAAAGGGAGGCAGTGTGATAATTGTGCTGAACATGCGCTAGTGTTCGGCAAAGTTCACTCCCTCCGTTAAGCCAGCAGTCTCTTCGAGCCCGTCGCAGCAACTGGGGTAGGACGATGACTTCGGGCTATGACGCGCCCAAGCCAACGTTTGTACAAGCTGTCGCATTCGAACAGTGACGGACTTCAACGCGCAAATCTATCGGGGCTGCCTTGCTGCGTTCAGGCCTGCCTCCCTCGTGACGCGTGCATGTGAGAAGAGATGGACCACGCTGCCGACGTGACGTGCCTTGTATACACCCGTAACCTCACACATGGCTTCTGTGAGTGCCCGTCGCCACAGTGTAATCCCGGTGGGTTCATTCTTGCGGCTTACGCATATGCGCGTGCCAGCATAAACACGAGACCGAAATCGAGGAGACCATTCGAAGTATAGTTAACCTTAATACGCGTGACTACGCTGAACAATGTCTTAAAATAACTAGATTTCATCGAGTTACAAGTGAACGTTAGCAACGGTGCGTAAAAGCAGTTCCTAAAGAGAGGCAATATGATGAAGGTTTCGCGACATATATTAGAGGGAAAGAGAATTAACTCAGAGTACCCTGTCAAGCTGCAATGCCCAGCCGCTCCTGTCAGAAACTCAGTGACTCTTAACCGACGCAAGCGCACCTCTCACGAGAGACTTAAGGCCTTCAACGCAGACATTCGCGAACTTCGAGCCGTCACCATTGCCTTCAGAATCGGTCGACAGGTCGTCCATTCCTAGGCGACTCCCTTTCATCGATCGGAATAGGCGAGCGACTTGACCCCGCCAATGGACAGCGCAAGCGTGTTCAGCCGTGCACTTTGCACTAGGGGGCAAATCCTAACTCGTTTACGTCTCGACAGCCGCGGAAGCACTTTGAGCCTGAGTGCTTATTGCCCCGACAGTTTAGTTATTCCCTCGGGGCTGAAGCGTGGAGAGAGCACGGGGTCCTCCGGCGGCCGCCGGACATGCACCTATATATACATAGTCCCACATGACCTATCCAAGCGTACACGGGCTGTCCGCATTCGGACCCAGACGACGCCTGCGAGTCGTTAACAGTAGCACAGGGAATCCGCTGCAGCACTGCTAATCTTCACCTTACGCTGATATTACCCAGCTCGTCTCACATGAGGCAGATGAAGCCCAAATAAGCTGTAAGCCCAGTACGCTTGCGGACAGTACCTCGTAAATATAACTATTCTCGCCACATTGCCCGCGTTAGCGGTTTCTAGTGGTTTTAGTCTCCATATTCCTCACTAACAGCTACCAGCGCCTAATTGCCTGGCCGAAAATGATGACTGTCTTATATAACCCCCATTAAAGCAACGGTAAATCTGTCTGCGCTCTCTGAAATCTCGACTTTGAAGAAGTCGTATGCCCATCGTAACAGAGAATCTATTTACCCACCCTCGTTTGAGCTCTGATTTCACCGCCACTCATGATGAGATGTGCATCATGAATCGCATGTATTGTCTGTGACATTTTTTTTTTCCTCTGGAAACAGCGATTGAGTTAAGAAATACGATTAACGTCGCCGGCATTTTACCCATGCTTAACCATTATGTGAAAAGGCAGTTTCGCCTTTTCCATGACATGTGGCACACTCTGGGCAGTGCTAATAATTTTGTCTGCTAGCCCTTTTGGTTACAATTGTTCCTTGTGTGTGATCGTGTCTGACTACCAGCATGATTCCGTTTTATTTTTTATTTTTTCAATGGTACAGTCTCGCATCTTCGTGTTAAGCAGAGGAAGCTAGAGGCAAATAGGGGAAATTTTATGACAAGGAATAAAAGCACAATTAAGAGCGCTCATTTCCATCCGTTCTAGTGCGTCTGACAGTTTTCTAGTACGGATTGTACGATACTGATGGCAATAAAGAGAGGTACAAGACACAAGAGATTAGTACTGCGTTTCTGAACGCGTAAGACAGCAGCTCGAATCACCTTGTCCGGAATAAATTTTCTCGTCGTATTTTATATTTACATCAACAAGTAACGGAACGCAAATCCTTTACCATTTTTCCGCGGCGTGTGTCATCTTTTAGGTTGCTTTCTGAGATTTGAACTGAAATCTCCGTTTAAAAATCTGAGAAACTAGCCGGGAGGCGAAACCGGAAGTTAGGGTACTGTACCACTAGAGCACGGAATTACGGAAATGATTACCATCGGCTTGGCACTCTATGCTGCAGGACAAGTTTCCGAATGAAGACCACACTGCATTCAATTTGTGCACAAACTGCAGACAAAATTTTTTACCTTTTTCTCATAACGACAGATTATTCTGTACTATTGCAGTATTTTTGTGTAGTAATGTAGCATTTTTTGTACTGTTTTTCGGCAGTACCCTCGCTATACGAAGGAACAGCACAATACGACAGAAAGTTCTGTTGTTATTACAAAAAATTTCCGTGGTCACTATAATTTCATGGCCAAAAACACTAAAAAATTCGTTCTGAAGGCAAAAAAATTTTTGTTGTGTTTTCCGACTGGGTTCTTTAGAGAATCATCCTGGCCCCATGTTTTTACATTCTAAGGTTTATATGCCAGCCAAAGCGAGGCGCTGCTCCTTAAACGAAAAAGAACAAAAACTGACTTCGCAGCGCATTTAATTCGGATCCAAATATGCTCCGAACTGCGCCAAAGTGGTCCACAGTGCTCAGAAATGTACCGAAGCGCTGCACGCATTCTAACACGGCATGCTGTTATATCTTATTCTCGGCATCCTGAGTGAAACAACGTCCCGAAATCTTGTAGCCGACATAGACACAATTTTTTGCCGTATTTTGGGACCGGCTCTGCCGCGTTTTTCGACTGGGAAACAAGCTATCAATGCTAGCTGCTCGTTGCAAACGAGCAGGCGACGCTTCTCCGCGCCGGTAAGGCTCTTTTCCGCGCTAAAATTCTTGGATCTCAAATGCGGGTAAATATCGCGGGTAAACATTGCCGCGTAGACGCAGCAGGCGAGGATGAGCGAATTAAGGCCGATTTCGAATTGTAATTTATCCAGGAAGCAAAAAATTATATATAAGAACACACATACGGATCGCGATCGCGAAGCTTTACTTTTAGTGAGCAAGTATGATTCGGACGCGTTACTAGCTTCAGCTGAAAAGGTATCAGTTTGACCGTGGCCGTATACACGCTTACAGCTACCAGACGCCAAAACTCGAATGCGACTTCAATCGGGAGTATCGGTCGTTGGGATGACTGTTATGCTTATGTAAGTTGAGGTATTTTGTTGTTGTTGTTGCTGATGTTCGCGTTTCTTGTCTTTTACTGCGGATTTCTCACTCACTTCTGTCTCGCGTCTCCTTCTTACTGTAAACACAATTTGCTGCCCTTATTAGGGCGAAAGCCTTTAATGGCTCATACTCGCGGTGACCGTCCGTCCGGTCACGTGACCTCGCGGTGTCCGTTCGTTACATCCTAGGTCACCCTAGGTGACCTCGTCACGTGATCACAACCTGCCAACTGGACTGTCAGCAGACTGCCCACTGTGACGGGTGGCGTGACCCGCAGCCAAGCAACAACTGCGCATGAGCAGCGTGACGTCACCGCTCAAATTCAAATCCGTGCAATGAGTCGCAAGCGGCTTTCGCCTTCCCGCAGTTAAGAGATATCTAAGTGCCTCCAACGAATTTTATATATGATAGGCAAATATGTCGACACAAGGGAACCGTACTTTTTTTTCTGTGCACATTATTCGTGCAGTGAGCTTCCGTGAAACAGCCCATGCAGCGCCTTCATCTGCACTGCTGGATCCCCTTTGTTGCTTATTCTCGTGTTAAATGAAATTTGATCTCTTTAATGATTTTATCCCAACTCCTTAGTGCTCCCAAAAAAAAATTCCAGGCAGGTTCAACAGCGCAGCGCATCGCAGCGAAGCAAAACGACCAGAATTTCCATTAGAGACGCGCAATCGCCCGTACAGAAGCGCGCTCCACCAGAGTGCGCCTGCGGATGACTCTGATATGCTCAGGGTATTGTTTTCACAGAGTGCACACGCACACACCGAGGCACTTGTTTCCTAAATAAAAACTGACCAAGCTCGAAAGCACGTCCGAAGCAAAGATAAGCGCAGCAAGCTTACAAAGAAGGCCAGGCACGCGTACGAAGTTCGGTGCGATGGGCACAATTAAGCCCGCAACGCCCCCGTAGAAATTTTTTCTCTCTCTCTTCAGGCAATGGCGGAGCCCTGCGTGATGAAGCGGGAACATTGGAGGCTGCGCTGCCACTCAAGGCCTGAGTAAGCTCGCATGCAGCGGGACCTCAAAATCCTTTTGTGACGGAACAGCGCAGAGCAACGGGACAAGAGGCAAGCGATGTCGCTTGTTCCGTTGTTCTGCGCTGTTCCGTCACAAATGAGTAACCAACATGCTCAGCTGCTGTCCCGACTCAAAACCCTTTTGCGCAGAGTGCACCGGATGGAGTAACACAGTTGCTGCCATGACGGACAATCGACGACGAGTTTCTCTCGCTCTTTCAATATTCTTTCTTTTCTGTATGCCAACACAAGCGTCAAGAAAGAAATAAAAGAAAGAAATAAGGAAAGAAAGAAAAGAAGGAAGAAAGGAAGAAAGGAAGGAAGGAAGGAAGGAAATAAAGAAAGAAATGAAGAAGGAAAGAGAGAAAGAAAGAAAGAAAGAAAGAAAGGAAGGAAGCAAGAAATACAGAAAGAAAGAAAGGAAGAAAGGAAGAAAGAAAGAAAGAAAGAAAGAAAGGAAGGAAGGAAGGAAGGAAGGAAGGAAGAAATACAGAAAGAAGAAAGAAAGAAAGAAAAGAAAGAAAGAAAGGAAGGAAGGAAGAAAGGAAGCAAGGAAGGAAATACAGAAAGAAAGAAAGAAAGGAAAGAAAGAAAGAAAGAAAGAAAGGAAGAAAGAAAGAAAGAAAGAAAGAAGAAGAAAGAAGGAAAGGAAGGAAGGAAGAAGAAAGAAAGAAGGAAAGGAAGAAGAAGGAAGGAAGAAATACAGAAAGAAAGAAAGAAAGAAAGAAAGAAAGGAATAGGAAGAAAGGAAGAGAGAGGAAGAAATGGACAGAAAGAAAGAAAGAAAGACAGGAAGGAAGGAAGGAAGAGAAGGAAGAAATACGGAAAGAAAGAAAGGAAGGAAGGAAGGAAGGAAGGAAGGAAGAAATACAGAAAGAAAGAAAGAAAAGAAAGAAAGGAAGGAAAGAAGGAAGGAAACGGAGAAGAAAGAAAGGAAGAAAGAAAGAAAGAAAGGAAGGAAGGAAGAAATAGAGAAAGAAAGAAAGAAAGGAAGAAAGAAAGGAAGGAAGGAAGGAAGGAAGGAAGGAAGAAAGAAAGAAGGAAGAAATAACGAGAGAAGGAAAGGAAGAAAGAGAGAAAGAAGGAAAGAAAGAAGGAACGAGAGAAGGAAAGGAAGAAAGAAAGAGAGAAGGAAAGAAAGGAAGGAAGACAGAAAGGAAGGAAAGAAAGAACGAAAGAAAGAGAGAAAGAAGGAAAGAAAGAACGAGAGGAGGGAAAGGAAGAAAGAAAGAAAGAAAGGAAGATAACGAGAGGAAGGAAAGGAAGAAAGAGAGAAAGAAGGAAAGAAAGAAGGAACGAGAGGAAGGAAAGGAAGAAAGAAAGAGAGAAGGAAAGAAAGGAAGAAAGAAAGGAAAGAAGAACGAAAGAAAGAACGAAGGAAGGAAAGAGAGAAAAAAGAGAAAGAAAGAACGAGAGAGGGAAAGGAAGAAGGAAAGAAAGAAAGAAGGAAATAACGAGAGGAAGGAAAGGAAGAAAGAGAGAAAGAAGGAAAGAAAGAAGGAACGAGAGAAGGAAAGGAAGAAAGAAAGACAGAAAGAAAGAAAGAAAGGAAGACAGGAAGAAGGAAAGAAAGAACGAAAGAAAGGAACGAACGAAAGAAAGAGAGAAAGGAAGGAAGGAAAGAAAGAACGAGAGAGGGAAAGGAAGAAAGAAAGAAAGAAAGGAAGGAAATAACGAGAGAAGGAAAGGAAAGAAAGAGAGAAAGGAAGGAAAGAAAGGAAGGAACGAGAGGAAGGAAGAGGAAGAAAGAAAGAGAAGAAAGAAAGAAAGGAAGAAATACAGAAAGAAGGAAAGAAAGAACGAAAGAAAGAGAAGAAAGAAGGAAGAAAGACAGAAAGAAAGAAAGGAAGAGAAGGAAGGAAGGAAGAAAACAGAAAGAAAGAAAGAAAGAAAGAAAGGAAGGAAAGGAAGAAAGGAAGGAAGGAAAGAAAGAAAGAAAGAAGAAGGAAAGAGAGAAAGAAAGAAAGAAAGAAAGAGAAGAAAGAAAGAAAGAAAGAAAGAAAGAAAGGAAGGAAGGAAGGAAGGAAGAAAGAAGGAAGAAAGAAAGAAGGAAAGGAAGAAAGAAAGAAAGGAAGGAAGGAGAGAAGGAAAGAAGAAAGAAAGAAAGAAGGAAAGAAAGAAAGAAAGAGAAGAAAGGAAGAAAGAAAGAGAGAAAGAAAGAAAGGAAGGACAGGAAGGAAGGAAAGAGAAGAACGAAAGAAAGAACGAAAGAAAGAAAGAGAGAAGGAAGGAAGGAGGGAAGAAAGAACGAGAGAAGGAAAGGAAGAAAGAAAGAAGGAAATAACGAGAGAAGGAAAGGAAGAAAGAAAGAAAGAAAGGAAAGAAAGAAGGAACGAGAGGAAGGAAAGGAAGAAAGAAAGAAAGAAAGAAAGAAAGGAAGGAAAGAAGGAAGGAAAGAAAGAAAGAAAGGAAGAAAGAAAGAAAGAGAAGAAAGGAAGGAAAGAAAGAAAGAAGAGAAGGAAAGGAAGAAAGAAAGAAGGAAGAAGAAAGGAAGAAGAACGGAAAGAAAGAAAGAAAGAAAGGAAAGAAAGAAGAGAACGAGAGAAGGAAAGGAAGAAAGAAAGAGAGAAAGAAAGAAAGGAAGACAGAAAGAAGGAAAGAAAGAACGAAAGAAAGAAAGAAAGAAAGAGAGAAAGAAGGAAAGAAAGAAAGAACGAGAGAGGGAAAGGAAGAAAGAAAGGAAAGAAGAGAAGGAAGAAATAACGAGAGAAGGAAAGGAAGAAAGAGAGAAGAAGGAAGAAAGAAGGAACGAGAAAGGAAAGGAAGGAAAGAAAGAGAGGAGGAAAGAAAGGAAGACAGAAAGAAGGAAAGAAAGAACGAAAGAAAGAAGAAGAAAGAAATAGAGAAGAGAAGGAAAGAAAGAAAGAAGGAAGGAAAGGAAGAAAGGAAGAAAGAAAGAAGGAAAGAACGAGAGAAGAAAGGAAGAAAGAGAAAGAAGGAAAGAAAGGAAGGAAGAGAAGAAAAAAAGAAAGAAAGAAAGGAAGAAAGAAAGGAAGAAATACAGAAAGAAAGAAAGGAAGAAAGAAAGAAAGAAAGGAAGGAAGAAATACAGAAAGAAAGAAAGGAAGGAAGGAAGGAAGGAAGGAAGGAAGGAAGGAAGAAATACAGAAAGAAACAAAGAAAGAAAGAAAGAAAGGAAGGAAGAAAGAAAGAAAGAAAGGAAGGAAGGAAGGAAGGAAGGAAGAAATACAGAAAGAAACAAAGAATGAAAGGAAGAAAGGAAGAAAGGAAGGAAATAAGAAAGAAATGAAGAAGGAAAGAGAGAAAGAAAGAAAGGAAAGGAAGGAAGAAAGAAAGAAAGAAAGGAAGGAAGGAAGGAAGGAAGGAAGAAAGAAATACAAAAAAAAGAAAGAAAGGAAGAAAGGAAGGAAGGACGGAAGGAAGAAATACAGAAAGAAAGAAAGAAAGAAAGAAAGAAAGGAAGAAAGGAAGGAAGGAAGGAAGGAAGGAAGGAAGGAAGAAGGAAGAAATACAGAAAGAAAGAAAGAAAGAAAGAAAGGAAGGAAGAAATGCAGAAAGAAAGAAAGAGAGGAAGAAAGAAAGGAAGGAAGGAAGGAAGGAAGAAGGAAGAAATACAGAAAGAAAGAAAGAAAAGAAGAAAGGAAGAAGGAAGGAAGGAAGGAAGGAAGGAAGGAAGAAATACAGAAAGAAAGAAAGAAGAAAGAAAGAAAGGAAGAAAGAAAGAAAGAAAGAAAGGAAGAAAGAAAGGAAGAAAGAAAGAAAGAAAGAAAGGAAGGAAGGAATACAGAAAGAAAGAAAGAAAGAAAGGAAGGAAGGAAGGAAGGAAGAAATGAAGAAGGAAAGAGAGAAAGAAAGAAAGAAAGAAAGGAAAGAAAGAAAGAAAGAAAGAAAGGAAGGAAGGAAGGAAGGAAGGAAGAAAGAAATACAAAAAAAAGAAAGAAAGGAAGAAAGGAAGGAAGGACGGAAGGAAGAAATACAGAAAGAAAGAAAGAAAGAAAGGAAGAAAGGAAGAGAAGGAAGGAAGGAAGGAAGGAAGGAAGAAATACAGAAAGAAAGAAAGAAAGAAAGGAAGAAATACAGAAAGAAAGAAAGAGAGAGAAAGAAAGGAAGGAAGGAAGGAAGGAAGGAAGGAGGAAATACAGAAAGAAAGAAAGAAAAGAAGAAAGAAAGAAAGAAAGAAAGGAAGGAAGGAAGGAAGGAAGAAATACAGAAAGAAAGAAAGAAAGGAAGAAAGAAAGGAAGAAAGAAAGAAAGAAAGGAAGGAAGGAAGGAATACAGAAAGAAAGAAAGAAGGAAGGAAGGAAGGAAGGAAGGAAGAAATACAGAAAGAAAGAAAGAAAGGAACAAAGAAAGAGAAGGAAGGAAGGAAGGAAGGAAGGAAGGAAGAAATACAGAAAGAAAGAAAGAAAGAAGGAAGAAAGAAAGAAGGAAGGAAGGAAGAAATACAGAAAGAAAGAAAGAAAGAAAGGAAGGAAGAAAGGAAGAAAGAAAGGAAGGAAGGAAGGAAGGAAGAAATACAGAAAGAAAGAAAGAAAGGAAGGAAGGAAGGAAGGAAGGAAGGAAGAAAGAAAGAAAGGAAGAAAGAAAGGAAGGAAGGAAGGAAGGAAGGAAGGAAGGAAGGAAAGAAGAAATACAGAAAGAAAGAAAGAAAGGAAGCTAGGAAGGAAGGAAGGAGGGAAGAAATACAGAAAGAAAGAAAGAAAGACAGGAAGGAAGGAAGGAAGGAAGGAAGGAAATACGGAAAGAAGGAAAGGAAGAAAGGAAGGAAGGAAGGAAGGAAGAAATACAGAAAGAAAGAAAGAGAAGAGAAAGGAAGGAAAGAAGGAAGGAAACGGAAAGAAAGAAAGGAAGAAAGAAAGAAAGAAAGGAAGGAAGGAAGAAGAAGAGAAAGAAAGAAAGAAGGAAGAAAGAAAGGAAGGAAGGAAGGAAGGAAGGAAGAAAGGAAGGAAGAAATACGGAAAGAAAGAAAGAAAGGAAGAAAGAAAGAAAGAAAGAAAGGAAAGAAAGAAGGAAAGAAAGAAAGGAAGGAAGAAATACAGAAAGAAAGAAAGGAAGGAAGAAAGGAAGGAAGAAGAACAGAAAGAAAGAAAGAAAGGAAAGAAGGAGAAAGAAAGAAAGAGAAGGAAGGAAGGAAGAAATACAGAAAGAAAGAAAGGAAGAAAGGAAGGAAGGAAGGAAGAAAGAAAGAAAGAAGAGAAAGAAAGGAAGGAAGGAGAGGAAGGAAAGGAAGAAATACAGAAAGAAACAAAGAAAGAAAGAAAGGAAGAAATACAGAAAGAAAGGAAGGAAGGAAGGAAGGAAGAAATACAGAAAGAAGGAAAGAAAGAAAGAAAGGAAGAAGGAAAGAAAGAAAGAAAGGAAGGAAGGAAGGAGAGGAAGGAAATACAGAAAGAAAGAAAGAAAGGAAAGAAAGAAAGAAAGGAAGGAAGGAAGAAATACAGAAAGAAAGAAAGAAAGGAAGAAAGGAAGAAAGAAAGAAAGAAAGGAAGAAAGGAAGAAAGAAAGAAAGAAGGAAGGAAGGAGAGGAAAGAAAGAAAGAAAGGAAGGAAGGAAGGAAGGAAGGAAGAAAGAAGGAAAGAACGAGAAAGAAAGGAAAGGAAGGAAGAGAAGAAAGGAAGGAAAGAAAGGAAGGAAGAGAGAAAGAAAGAAAGGAAGAAAGAAGAAAGAAGAAAGAAAGACAGAAAGAAAGAAAGAAAGAAGGAAAAGAAAGAAGGAAGGAAGAAATACAGAAAGAAGAAAGAAAGGAAGGAAGAGAAGGAAGGAAGAAATACAGAAAGAAACAAAGAAAGAAAGAAAGGAAGGAAGGAAGAAAGGAAGGAAGGAAAGAAAGAAATAAATGAAGAAGGAAAGAGAGAAAGAAAGAGAAAAGAAAGAAAGGAAGAAAGAAAGAAAGAAAGAAAGAAAGGAAGGAAGGAAGGAAGAAATACAGAAAGAAACAAAGAATGAAAGGAAGAAAGGAAGAAAGGAAGGAAGGAAGGAAGGAAATAAGAAAGAAATGAAGAAGGAAAGAGAGAAAGAAAGAAAGAAAGGAAGAAAGAAAGAAAGAAAGAAAGGAAGGAAGGAAGGAAGGAAGGAAGGAAGAAGATACAGAAAGAAAGAAAGAAAGGAAGCTAGGAAGGAAGGAAGGAGGGAAGAAATACAGAAAGAAAGAAAGAAAGACAGGAAGGAAGGAAGGAAGGAAGGAAGAAATACGGAAAGAAAGAAAGGAAGAAAGGAAGGAAGGAAGGAAAGAAATACAGAAAGAAAGAAAGAAAAGAAAGAAAGGAAGGAAAGAAGGAAGGGATACAGAAAGAAAGAAAGGAAAGAAAGAAAGAAAGGAAGGAAGGAAGGAAAGAAATAGAGAAAGAAAGAAAGAAAGGAAGAAAGAAGGAAGGAAGGAAGAAAGAAGAAATACGGAAAGAAAGAAAGAAAGAAAGAAGGAAAGAAAGAAAGAAGAGAGAAGGAAAGAGAAGAAAGAAAGAAAGAAAGAGAAGGAAGAAATACAGAAAGAAGGAAAGAAAGGAAGAAAGAAAGAAAGAAAGAAAGGAAGCTAGGAAGGAAGGAAGGAGGGAAGAAATACAGAAAGAAAGAGAAAGAAAGACAGGAAGGAAGGAAGGAAGGAAGAAATACGAAAGAAAGAAAGGAAGAAAGGAAGGAAGGAAGGAAGAAATACAGAAAGAAAGAAAGAAAGAAAGAAAGAAAGGAAGGAAAGAAGGAAGGAATACAGAAAGAAAGAAAGGAAGAAAGAAAGAAAGAAAGAAAGGAAGGAAGGAAGAAATAGAGAAAGAAGGAAAGAAAGAAAGGAAGGAAGAAAGAAAGGAAGGAAGGAAGGAAGAAAGGAAGGAAGAAATACGGAAAGAAAGAAAGAAAGAGAAAGAAAGAAAGAAAGAAAGGAAGGAAGGAAGAAATACAGAAAGAAAGAAAGGAAGAAAGAAAGGAAGAAATACAGAAAGAAAGAAAGGAAGAAAGAAAGAAGAAAGAAAGGAAGGAAGAAATACAGAAAGAAAGAAAGGAAGGAAGGAAGGAAGGAAGGAAGGAAGAAATACAGAAAGAAACAAAGAAAGAAAGAAAGAAAGGAAGGAAGAAAGAAAGAAAGGAAAGGAAGGAAGGAAGGAAGGAAGGAAGGAAGAAATACAGAAAGAAACAAAGAATGAAAGGAAGAAAGGAAGAAAGGAAGGAAATAAGAAAGAAATGAAGAAGGAAAGAGAGAAAGAAAGAAAGAAAGAAAGGAAGGAAGAAAGAAGAAAGAAAGAAAGGAAGGAAGGAAGGAAGGAAGGAAGGAAGGAAGAAAGAAATACAAAAAAAAGAAAGAAAGGAAGAAAGGAAGGAAGGACGGAAGGAAGAAAGAAAGAAAGAAAGAAAGAAAGAAAGGAAGAAGGAAGGAAGGAAGGAAGGAAGGAAGGAAGAAATACAGAAAGAAAGAAAGAAAGAAAGAAAGGAAGGAAGAAATGCAGAAAGAAAGAAAGAGAGGAAGAAAGAAAGGAAGGAAGGAAGGAAGGAAGGAAGAAATACAGAAAGAAAGAAAGAAAAGAAGAAAGAAAGGAAGAAGGAAGGAAGGAAGGAAGGAAGAAGGAAGGAAGAAATACAGAAAGAAAGAAAGAAAGAAAGAAAGAGAAAGAAGAAAGAAAGAAAGAAAGAAAGGAAGAAAGAAAGGAAGAAAGAAAGGAAGGAAGGAATACAGAAAGAAAGAAAGAAAGAAAGGAAGGAAGGAAGGAAGGAAGAAATGAAGAAGGAAAGAGAGAAAGAAAGAAAGAAAGAAAGAGAAAGGAAAGAAAGAAAGAAAGAAAGGAAGGAAGGAAGGAAGGAAGAAAGAAATACAAAAAAAAGAAAGAAAGGAAGAAAGGAAGGAAGGACGGAAGGAAGAAATACAGAAAGAAAGAAAGAAAGAAAGGAAGAAAGGAAGAAAGGAAGGAAGGAAGGAAGGAAGGAAGAAATACAGAAAGAAAGAAAGAAAGGAAGAAATACAGAAAGAAAGAAAGAGAGGAAGAAAGAAAGAGGAAGGAAGGAAGGAAGGAAGGAAGGAGGAATACAGAAAGAAAGAAAGAAAGAGAAAGAAAGAAAGAAAGAAGGAAGGAAGGAAGGAAGAAATACAGAAAGAAAGAAAGAAAGGAAGAAAGAAAGGAAGAAAGAAAGAAAGAAAGGAAGGAAGGAAGGAATACAGAAAGAAAGAAAGAAAGGAAGGAAGGAAGAGAAAAGGAAGAAATACAGAAAGAAAGAAAGAAAGGAACGAAAGAAAGAAAGAAAGGAAGGAAGGAAGGAAGGAAGAAATACAGAAAGAAAGAAAGAAAGGAAGAAAGAAAGAAGGAAGGAAGGAAGAAATACAGAAAGAAAGAAAGAAAGAAAGGAAGGAAGAAAGGAAGAAAGAAAGGAAGGAAGGAAGGAAGGAAGAAATACAGAAAGAAAGAAAGAAAGGAAGGAAGGAAGGAAGGAAGGAAGGAAGGAAGGAAGGAAGGAAGAAGAAAAGAAAGAAAGAAAGAAAAGGAAGGAAGGAAGGAAGAAATACAGAAAGAAAGAAAGAAAGCAAGCAAGAAAGGAGGAAAGAAAGGAAGGAAGGAAGGAAGGAAGAAATACAGAAAGAAAGAAAGAAAGCAAGCAAGAAAGGAGGAAAGAAAGGAAGGAAGGAAGGAAGGAAGGAAGGAAGGAAGGAAGGAAGGAAGGAAGGAAGGAAGGAAGGAAGGAAGGAAGGAAGAAATACAGAAAGAAAGAAAGAACGAAAGAAAGGTACAAAGAAAGAAAGAAGAAAGAAAGAAAGAAAGAAGGAAGGAAAGAAAGGAAGAAAGAAAGAAAGAACGAAAGAAAGGTAGAAAGAAAGAAAGAAAGAAGAAAGAAAGAAGGAAGGAAAGGAAGAAAGAAAGAAATAAAGAAAGAAAGAAAGAAAGAAAGAAAAGGAGAGAGCGATAGAACGAGCTTTTCTTGGCCTCTAAGCCAATGGCACATCTTCTAGATGGGGCTGATTCAATCTTCTTCCATCCGTTCTCTCTCGTTAATTTCGGGACAGCGTGAGACCGCTAGCTAAACCTTGCCCATCCGCGTGCCTACGTTAGTAGGCCTACAAGTGGCTTCTCCTATCTGTCCCAATGGGCAAACCAGTGCAAATCCGTCCGAGCAGAGAACATGCAGAGTAAATAAACAGAACGGCGGCAGCGGCAAGAGGGAGCAAACTGCTGGGGGCCTCAGCAGAAAAAGAGGGAAGGGAAATTGTTAGAAGCGATAAGCCCGATTGTCGACGCCGAAGGCCCCGGGCGCTAATCCGGAAGAGAGTACGCAGGGCATACATTTATTGACAGAGAAGTAAACATGGAAATGGGCTCTGGCTGCCACAGCGGAGGCTCGTAGCGGCAGCGAGGCCTAATTAGGCGCGGACGAACGGCTGCCGGGCATTAGGAAGAAACAATAGGGGGAGGAGAGACGTTGTCCCCGCCCCTTGTTCAATCGATGTCGAGGTTTCTGAGGCTCCGCTGCCTTTTTTTGCTTTTTTGCAGTTTTCTTTTCGCCGATCGCTTCCAGATGACTTCGT
>JARKHS020027657.1:0-36224 GCA_030143305.2 Amblyomma americanum | reverse complement strand
GTTACCGTTACTCTATG
Source organism: Amblyomma americanum (assembly GCA_030143305.2). NCBI lineage: Eukaryota > Metazoa > Arthropoda > Arachnida > Ixodida > Ixodidae > Amblyomma > Amblyomma americanum. The sequence goes on along the minus strand of JARKHS020027657.1, from coordinate 36,207 downwards.
TGATCTAAAGCTGCAAGATGCACTCACACATACAAACTAATAGTCCACATTGTTTGGTCACACAGAACAAACGACACACAGAGCATAAACTTTCACATTTAGTCACAGAAAGGAACGAAGTTGCAACTTAGGTAGGTACAGAGCAATTAAGATGTTTGTACAGTAGGTTTTACTAAGGAAATAAAGAACTTGGAGAGAATTTGAAGCCTATATTTGTTCATCCCTACAATGAAGTAATGCTACCAGCTTCCCAATGAACTAAGTCATAAAGTCTACATAACACCCATAGCCAGCCTAGTTGAAGCATCAAGTAAAAAAGAGAAACGCCCAAGACTAACAGCTTGCTCAAATGCTCTGATTAATCAAGACCACATCTAGTTTCTAATATCTGCAGATGGAAGGAGAAACGATAGAGGCAAGTGGAAGGAAAAAATTCTAAGGACAATTGTGATTCTCCTTAATGCGAAAATGGAGTGCAGCTCTGCCGGTGTCTCAGGCTCTGTAGGTTCACTGTATTGCTTTGCTGGGCCGTCAGCATGTCTGGTAGTTCGGTAGTAGTATTAGTTAATGAAGAAGATGATGTGCAATGCACAGCGCGAGAGTGTTGCAGTTAACGTAAGACATGATCAGTGGACAGCGAAGATGATCTGTTCATGACAACGCGGGTTCGAATCCTAGTCGCGGCAATGTTTATTTTCATTAATTTATGGTTTGGCTTGGTTACACCGACAGCGGTAATGTAGTTCAACCCAAGAACAAGCGCTTAAGAGCTGAGCTCTAGAATATGTGCAAAAATTTGTGCAAAAAATGGGATGACAGAAGAACAGAGACAACATGGGTATTTTTTTAACAGCAGAGAAAAATAAGATGTCCCACCTGGCGGATGGTTGGGGTTCGTCTCTCGCACTGACTTGAGAAGCAGCCGAGCCTTTTTAATGTCACTGCAAGAAAAATAAAACCAAGATGGAAACATAAGCAAAAATCGGGCACAGCACACTATGACCTGCAGGCCATGAAAAATGCCCAAATGATCCAAAGATCTGAATCAAGGAATGGCCTCCCAAAAACTGTCAAGAACCATTTGTATCACCGTAAATTTATTTGGTGAAAACCTGGGCAGGGTCGTCTGCTTTTGAGATGAAATCTGCGCAGCAATGACGTCATTTCAGTGTCAAGTCAGATGATTTAGAGCATGCATGCAGTCGGGAATGCCAACACAGAAGTGCTCCACAATGGCAGAGGCTTCCGCAGCTTCCTTCACAATACGAAGTGGTAGCAGTGTAGCCTCCTCATAAGCAGTGCCATCTCGCGTCGGGAGTCTACAACACACAAACTGCAAACAGCGTGTGATGAGCGCTCAGTTACAGCACACAGGCAGAAGCGGAAAACCATGAGGACAAATGCGAGGGAAACGTGCCGGTGCCAGAATGGCGAGACATCTTAAAAAAAAAAGAAAGAGCAGTGACAGCCAGTCAGAATTAAAACAGATGTCGCTGCACTCAACTGGCTGGTCCATGCACAACCAATGCACAGCCATGCGCTCCGTTGCTGCGGGCCAGTGTAAAGCACGGAAAAGAGAAATCACCGGACAATTTTTTTGTTACGGTGCCTCTCTGATCATCGTCACACCTGCCGCTGCGCGCACGTGTGAGGGGTTCACAGACAACACTGCGATATGAAATACAGACTTGAGAAGGATCACTGGTACGATCGCTTGCTATTTTGGTCATGCATCAACACAGCCCTCCAATGGCAGCCAGTTCGAGTTGACTGGTGTGATCCCTACTGCGTCCAAGTAAATCTGTGTCCTACGTCATGTAGACTTACGTAAGTGTAAACCGGGACTACGCTGGCAGTCCAAGCTAACGGGGGCCGAATTAATGAGGTTTCACCGTATAAGTCACCCACCTGATGTCAGCCCCATGGCTAGGAATCATGGACTGCAGGTCAGTGAGGTACCCTTTGGGGTCCACCACAGTCTGGCCGCTCACAGAGTCCGACACCTGCACAGGAAAACATCGAATACAAAGGAGAGAAGAGCATTCCATTACTGAATAGAACTGCAAAGAAAGACTGAAAAGTCTTCAGACAGCAAAAATGGTCTAACTAGTTTTTAGCATTTGCATTAATGCCAAATGAACCGAGTGTGCAATGCCACAAATATAAATAAAGTGTACAGGTTTGCCAAAGTACAATAATGTTTCTGAGGAATTTATCAACTTAGTTTTTTGGAGGGTGCACGCATTAACTTCCACTATGAAAATTTTTTGCTGACCCTTTAAGGATATGGGCACTAAAAAGCAAAGAGCAAAAATAACTGCAGCAAATCGCTACTTAAAATTCAGAGCCCTCTTCGGTTGCTAAGGAGTAAGTAAATAAAAGTTAATGTAAGAGAGGTTTGGTAAGGAAGCCTTTTACTACAGTTCTTTTTTTTTTGTCCACTTACAGTAAATAACCAGACAGCCAGTATGGCTGATTCCACCAACAGTGATACTGGTACATTAAATGGGTTTGAATGGAAGATATGCTGCATAATATAAGAGCAGCACAACAACGTCACACCACGGCAACAACACCACTCTTAATGTGTGTAATTCTTACTGGTGCAAGTGCTGTGTGGCACAGCAAGCCATGTTTACTGCCATCCTCATCATCATCATCATTAGCCTGACTAGGCCCAATGCATGGCAGAGGCCTCCCCCATGTCTGAATTGAGTACTGCCATGCAATTACTCAATTCAGAACTGCCACTGTCTACCACTCGCATCAACAGCAAGCTATGGGCACAAGTGCCTGGAAAGTTGCTTTTGCCTGAATGCAAACCCCATGTGCATGCATCGTGTTTTGCTGTCACAAATGCATTTCCTGTCCAAGAGAAAAAATGAGAAGATCACAAAAGCAGTGCACTGTGAGAACTTGAATGGATATACCCACTCAACTGTATCTGCACAACCCTTAAAAATTTCTGACAGACATTCCACAGAATAAACTACTGACTTTCTATTGACAGTCGAAGCACTTGCGAGGCAATGCTCCTACGACCAGTCTAGATTCCAGTAGCTTTGGAGCCCTTCACTTGCGTCCAACTCAAGAAAGAGAGCTGCCTGACCTGATTGAGCTTGATGTCCATGAGGGTGTTCCGAGCTTGGCCAATCTTACGCAAGTCCAGGTCAGCCGACGGAGTGGCCCATCCGGGAGTGACTGTGCCTGGGAATGGTGTCGTCAGCCCGCCTCCGTACGGCTGCATGGCATTGGCAAAAGGACATGTCAGATTTTGCTTCAAGAAGCCACTGTTACATTGGCAGAAAACAAACAAGCCCATTGCCCTGCGAATCGGGACTCTAGTATACAAGCAAATGGTTGCGAGGTCACATTACAGGAGTACTGCCAGCCTAATTTGCAGAATAATCTTTTGCACGACCACTGAGTTTCATCAGTGTACATGAGGGCACTTTCTTTACACTTCTGAAGCTGCACTGGGCGTATCCTGCTCGCGGTTACCACTCGTACCAATGGAAGCAAAACCAAGCTGTACAGAAAATGCCACTGAATAAATCGCACACAGTTTTTGCAGCACAGAGTGCATGAGCCATTTTTTTTTAATCTTGGCAAAGCTGCCCTTCAGTCCTCATGGATTCACCACTGCTATATGGCGCCAGCATTCTCATGGTGTTGCTTTTTCTTCGTGACTGCCCATAAGCACGGCATCTGATGTAGCTGCAGAAAGCCCTGTTCAAACAAACCACGCTCAATCATGCTGGCCCTGCAAATTGGAGAGGAAATTTTTGCATCAGCGCCTTTTGCATTACAGCTAACGCTGGTAACCTGCCTACTGCTGCTTCTGTGTGGGTAGATTTATCTAATCTTTGATATTGTAAGCGCAAAATCATGAGCTCCCCCCTTCCCCTTGAGAGGAAAGCATGTGCATACGTCTGGACTCAGCCAACTACAATGATGAACTAATCAAACAAACTCTTAGCATGAAAATTCTTTTATCCCCAAACATAAAGAGTAACAGAAGACAACCAGTAGTTGCAAACCAACACCATGAAAAGGGGAAAATTAGAAAAAAAAACTCAGTAAAAAAATTAATTATTCAGCAAGTCAATATCTAATTTTAAAGGACCTCCTACCTGCTGTCGTGGGTCCAGCGTTGTCACTGACTCAGAGCCAATGCCTGCCTTGGACAGAATGGAATCTGGCATGGGGGTGAACCTGAAGGAAATCACAAAATATACGCAGAGCCCATTATATTTACCTTGTAACCCACTACAGGCTGTTTTCACTCCAAAGCAAAAGCTGTTTGCATTGCCAAGGCGCAAGGCAATAACATCAATGCCAGTCCTAAGCAATAAACTTCCAGGAGGCCAACACCTTACAAGACAATCATGGTGAATTTGCAAGTACATTAAGCAGAACGTGGAGCAAAATATACATGTTCTCGTTACCTGGCTATGCGCCCACCATCTATGTCATGGAAAATACACGTCATCATTTGTCTGCGAGCGCTGCGCAGTACTATCGCACCCGCAGCTCCACGCGGGAAAGCTAGTCTCCCAAAATGTGCTGAGGAAAAGCCAGCTTCTTAAGTCGGCCGGTTTTGCCCAAAGTTCGATCTACGAGATATGACGGCTAATTTTGTACAATGTAGCCATATGATTTACTATACATCCACGTTGTAGCTTTACAGAGATCAGAAATTATTCGATATGATGGATAATTCAATCTAACCAAGTTCGATATAATTGGGTTCAGCTGAATATTACTAGCGGCTCTAGGGTGAAGATGATACGATCTGAAAAGTACAAGTAAAATAACATAACAAGACAAATGTTTTGAGTGCGCATGACGTTACACACCAGATAATTTTTTGCATAGCGAACCTGTAGCTCAAGGCCAATACACATGCAATGCAACATATCGCCTTTTAAATGTCAAGGACACATACTTTTCAGGTCGAGGATTCCGCTGCCTCTTGTTACGGGCATCGCCAACCTCGGGAATGCTCTTCCAGTCATCCACAGTCACCTGCTCCAGATCTCTCTGCATTGCAGTGGGGTGGTGCGTGAAAGGGAGATAAGTGCCGCTGCTTAGCAACTGGTGTTTGAAATTAACCAACAGTTGATGTTCACCGCCAAATGCCTACAAGGCATGACAGCAAGGCATTCCACAGAGGAAACTAAGGAGCCTAAAAAAAAAATGGCTGTCCTGTTTTTGTTTATTCATATATTCTTTTATACTGGGCATCATGACTTTATTGCACAAACACTTGCATTCATCTTTCGTGAGATTATTTCTAGCTTGCATGATAAAAGTGTAATAAAGCTAAAACAAAAGCCAGGTACTTAAATGAAGAGAAAAAGAAGATGCAGGAAGTTTGTTTTACAAAAGAAAGGCTTCAGAGAAAGCAAGGATGCAAGACCGGTACTGGTACCATTTAAACCATAAGCTTGCCTCCGTCTGGTACAATGTCCATAAATTACGGTAAATAAAGTTGTGCAGACCTAATATACAACATAAAGACAAAAAAATTCAGTCTCGTTCAATATATGATGGCAGAAAAACAAATCCGCATGCCTTTGGCACTACTCATATTTATGGTCAACCTATCCTGCGATGGCGGTGGATCTGAAGACAAGGAATGACTGACCTTGAGATCGGAGAACTGCTGCTGAATCTTGGGTCTCTCTTGACGGTAACGCTCCAGTTCCCGCCTCAGCTTCATCTCTCTGGGGAACGGGGAAAAGAGAGGAGTTACAGGATATCACGCCTCTCCTCCCACCCACCACTAGGCAGTCAAAGGCCAAAGCTACGCGCAGGCTTCAAGGAAAAAAAAAAAGGCCTGATAAGTAATAACCTGCTCACAACTGCTATAAGCAGAAAAAAAATGCAACATTTATATTCACAGGAGAAAAATATTCTTAATATAGTAGCGTGAAAACAGCACTCAAATACGAGACCACAGAAGTGAGGTCACAGTTCAATAAAACTGGGAAAACTGCAACAAGTTGATGAAATTCAGCGATACATCAGTAAACGCAAAGTAAACTCCAAATAGTCCCCTTTCACATCAGAAGCACAGAGCGCAATGGAATCACTGTCACCATGCCCATACAGTTAATAAAGCACGCTGACTCTCACCAACTAATAGACTGTTATTACTGCTGCAATCAAAAAGCAAATCAACAGCATGTTGTTTAGTCCTTCGGCCTCACCCAGGCATTGACCTTCGGCCTCACCCAGGCATTGAATGCACAGTTAGGCAAGCATGATCCGAACATGATTTTTGTGCAACATCACTGGTTTCCTCCTAGTACACCCCTGTATCTCCAATAATTCGTTCAGTACCTCAATGAACTGCTGCTCCTTTCAACTACAAATGACAACAGCTCCACCGCTAAAAGTGGCACGCGTAGAATTTGGGTATTCTCCCACAAGGAACTTCTCACACCATAGCCTACAAATACACTAACTAGCGAGGTCTGCACATGAGCAAAATGCCCCTCAAAGAAGACAGAGCTGCGTAACATTTCAACTAAGATGCAGTGCGACATCATCAACTCAGTACTAGTGTTAGACCACCCCCCCGTTTCATAGAATTCTCACAGCCACATAATTTCCAGCAGAGAGAGCAGTAGACAATATGATGCATGCCTCACTGCATGAGTCCCGTGCTTTGTGAGCTGGCCTCAAAAAGAGGATGGGTCATTGTGCTGTGCATCTAGTTCGCATATTAGATACTAAGAAGACCAGTCCAGTACACACAAATATTTCACTGACACAGCTTTGTACATATTTGCTATTCAATATGTTCAGTCAACATAAATCGAGGCATGCCAACTGTAATTTGGTTTGCTGGACATTCAGGTGCCCATATGCTCCCCAATGCTAGTTTCCAATATGACGCATCCTTCAGTATACTGTTACAACCTAGAAAATGCAAAAATATACAGCTCAAGACTACAGAAAGTATGCACTTATCTGTTCAACATTATCTAAACAACATATACTGATACAGTGCTCCACATATTTGTCTTCAGTGTGCGTATAGTACACTGTGGAGCATGCTGGCGTCTTATACGACTATGCTGGGGTTAAAAAAATTGGCTGTGGTTTAGCTCTGGTTAACCCTAGTTGAATTATGAAAGCTTCGTTTCCTCGGCACGTCGTCTCTACGCAGCGTCTCTTTCCGACGCTCTTGTGAACTCAAACTGGTCTCTTCAGCAGTTGAAGAGTCACTCCGGGACGTGGCACGACTTCTTCTAGCTGCATCTTCGTTACGACGCTTCTCGAGTCGTGCGACGCATTCTTCTGGCATCTCTTAAGCACGTTGTCTCTTCCTCGCTTCGTTCTGTCGTTGTTGCCTCTCTTTCGCGCTCTCCATAACGACTACAATACACTAAGGCGAAGCGCGCATATATATATATATATATATATAATACCCCCACGAGGCGACACCTTCTCTCCCTCTACCCCAGCAAAGCTCATCTGGTGGAGCGAGCGGCGACGGCAGTGGCGTCGACAGCGCCGCCATCTGTTGGAGCGCGGCTGCGGCGTCGCTAGGGCAACGGCGGCTCAAGGTCGGCCACAGCATACGACACACGGCATACAGCTCAACGAGCCGAAATGGCTCACTGGCTGGCATAGTAAGGCTTTCGCTTTAAAAGTATTGCACAGGGTTGCTCTATATGAAAGGGAAAAGCCACCATGCTTCGGAAAGCACTGCCACCAAGGGCCAGCAAGAATCAGCAGCAAATGTGCAGGTGCAGCAAGTATGACTGGCTGCTCTTTCCATGCATGCGCCAGGTGCCACTCATTCTCAGTGGCTCTCCATGGCAGTGCTTTGCGAAGCCCGGTCGCCATGCACTCGTGTGTTCTATTTCGTATCAAGAAAACCTGCACATGCACTTTGGTGTGAACTGTGGTTGACTTGTCACACCTCAAACAACTATATTGAGCCTGGCATGAAGCAACAAATGTCATGAACATACACCAGTGCACCCTTCAAGCACTCTAAGCAGGTGTATGGACATCTGAACAATAGGTGTAAAGTAGCAGACACAGCGACTACATGTGTACCACTCATTCAATGATCAAGCCTGCCAGGGAACATAATGCCCCCTATTTACACAAGGTACAATCTAAAAAAAAAGAAAAGCAAGGCATCCTCAATGCCTATAGCAAATGATCTCAATTTTGTTTTTCTGTTCATATGAGGGTTCCAAAATGCAGAGTGGTTGGCTGCTCGAAAATATGATGCTCGGTGCAATGGTACACAGAATGCATCCACTGTATTCTGGCAATTACTTCACACAATAATCTCCTGAGCAGAATGATAGCCAAGATCACTTTCTTTTCTTTCCAAGATAATTTTGAAAACTTGCCGACTTCAAATAGCCTTCTTCACATCAACCAAGCTCCACTGTTTCATAACTGCTGCTATTGAAATGTTGGTGGTTCCATGTGTTTTTCAACATGTACAATTCCCATGCATTCCAAGTCTTGCAAAAAAATCATGTACCATTAGGCACAAAAATTTACAGGTCACAGCAGCCACATAACTGAATTACCTCAAGTCCCAAGCATGTAGCTTGGAACCTAAAAACACAGACCGCATTTGTACACGCAACAGAGACAATGGACTCTGAAATATCTGGATGTACAACAAAGCTGCAAGAAAACTAAGTTCTGCCATCACAAACCCAACAAATCCAACCTTGGGATGCCCGTAAAGTGATGCACTCACCTGTACTCCTTGCGCTTCTCGTCCATTCTGCGGTCGATGGCCTCATAGATGGCGTCGGCCTCTTCATCGTCCTTGTCATAGGGGTCCTTGCTGAACAGGCTGCCTCCATAGCCAGCAAACTGGAGTCGAACGTGTTCAATGAGAACAGTGCACCACACCTTGCACAACTCTTCTGCTGTACCAAGCCTACACCCACCACTGAAATCTAGAGCAGCGTTTTAAAATACTGCAAGCTTCTAGTATAAAAACATTTTTGCTGTATCCACAATTAATAATGCTATTTGTTGCAACACTCACAAGCAAAACCTGACATATCTTCTCTTTAACTGCATGTTGGCTGGCCAGCTGTAATGGATGCCTGAAGTTCGAAAAACAGGCCAAGAGCCTCTCTTTTTTGAGAAAACAGTGCTCTTTAAGCCACCCAGCATAACTATGGTTGTTTAGTTTTGTACGCAATAAGTTTCTATCAGCTATCTGGGTGTGGGTGTCACTCTGGAGTCTGTACAATGAGGCACCTGACAGCAGCAGGTGCTGCAGGCACACACCATTAATACACAAAGCACTATATTTTATGGAAAAGTAGAAGGAAAAAATTGTTGGCAAGCTACAATGCTGGGAGTTCCCATGTAGCAAAGGGGCACCCAGGACATGAGAATGATACGACTGTGCCACTAGAGTTGTACAGACGCAAGTAGGTCAGTACAGTGGCTGCTTGGACTCTCCAAGCATCACATGAAATCCGTACAGCTGCGCAGTCCAAACCCAGGTGCAGCTGTAGACATGTTTGTGTATGCCCGCATTATCACGCCTGTCCTGAAACAGCAGTAACGACTTTCTGACTGTAAGACACGGATACTAACTGCATCTAAGACAACTTGAAAAGGTGAGCGTTGAGCATCTTCAATCTTAGCCTGTGGACAGAAACTTTACAAATCGGTAAGGCTAAGCCACGGGGTTAGTTTGCTCTTCTGAACTCTCCAGAAATTTCAAAGCGAAGAAACACAATTTACGTACCCACTTTGCCAAAAGTAAACGAGCAGCAGGTTTTAGCTTCTTAACCGCATAACGGAAATTTTACGGCACCCCTAAAGACCGAAAGGTGTCAAAACATGAGGACAAGGGTTCACCTTACTTGACAGACACAGATTCAGCTTAAGGGCTGCTATAAGTGCTTCGCTATGCGTCTAAGAAACAAGCCACCATTGCCCCTGTTACTTTTGGTAAAGACTGTACCTGTAAGCTCCGAGACCATGCTTTAGCAAGTATGTGCTTAACAAGCGTTATATGTCAAGTTAACAAACCCGGAGATCGACCCCTTACCTCGTCATAGTTGGAGTCGTTAAGATCCTCATCGTCGTCCTCCTCTTCTTCTTTCTTGTTCTTTCGCTTGCTTGGTGGAGCGTGACGATCGTCACTGCGAATGTCAAAGCCGTCAAACTCGCACATCAGCTAGGTGTCTACAGTTGCTCCCCAATACAAAGACTATGCGATGCGTTATGTTGAACAAGTGGCACGTAGTTTCGCGCTAACCATCAAGCTATCTGTCAGACGGAGCATGCAGCATGAGAAAATTGCGTAAGTATCAACATAAACAAACCAGTGGCGCACCTGGGAACATCGACGCACTGCTGTCATGCAAGCGTGCAAGACAAACCAATACGATCGCAGATATAACAAGTTGTAACCAGGAGAGGCAAGGGAGATACTTACGGAACATCACTCGCGTCTCTCGCAGGACCGATATCAGAACGTGTGGTAAAGCCGGTAGCGCTGCAATGAAAAAATGAACGACGATATTTCTTAGGACCAAAGGTGGGCGCCTTGGGACGCCTTATCCAGGCATCACGCTAGAGTTTTAATGAAACTATATGAAAGTAGAAACTCGTTACCCTCTTCCGACGCCAGCAACGTATCCTAAGGGCGCTGGAACGCCGAGAAAATGCTTTCGTTTCTTCGCAACCAGCGATGTGGGGGCTGCCATTGCCGCCATGTTGCTCCGATTTCTTTCTGTCATTGTTGAGAGACGTTTCTCTTGAATGCGACTAGCGGAGTTCATTGTAGTGATTGTAGCCAACTCTCCGATTCATTAACCTGCGAAATACACAAAACAAGGTAATCACTACAAACGTAGTGAAATAACAACGTTTAATTGTTATTAGGTACGCTTTTCCCGTCAAATTATCTAAAAGCGCGAACTTCGAAACGTCTACGATATTTCTTGCACGTAGGTACTTCCACAGGCAACAATAGTTTTAGAACTGTTGCTACTGGTACGGCACCTTACCGCTGCTCTACACCATAAGCACAGAAACTGTTGGAGTCCTTATCTCCTGATGATCATGAGTCGGCAGTGCGAGGCTAGCTCAAGGCGCAGAGGCAAAGCAAGTACACATGCCTCGGGAGTCCCACAATCCTGGAATGATGTTATGCTTCCTGTCGTGAGTATATCAGCGTACGTTAAGTAACACGATCTAATTGGTGAATGTATTTTTCAATGCAACATGGAACCAGATTCTAGAATTCGGCGTCAGAAAATCAGGTTGTCCAAACACGTGCTTTATCGGATGATGCTAGCACGTGCAGAACCGAGTCACCGCTTGCTCCTTAAGTAAAGCTGCAAATTGGCCTAGTTTGTTCATATTTAACTTCATTAGTGTGCTTGTTCCGTGTTTCCCGTACGTGTGAACAACAGACTAGCAACGCGCGAGGGGTACTAATTGCAAAAGTTGCTACATCATTTACTTACCTTTGTCGCGGGACAGGATGCCGACAGCGGTGGTCACATTTCAGTGGAGGCGAGATGCAAAACGCTCATGTGTTGTACAATTTCAGAGCACGTTTAAGAATCCCAGGTGGTCGAAACCTATCCGAATGACGTCTCGCAATCCACGTTACCAAACCGCAAATTGGCGTGCGCATCTATGGCTTACTTCCAGTGACTCTATCGCTTACCGCCACCGACACCATATTCTTCTTCCTTCTTCTTCTTCTTCTCCTCCACCTCGACACCATCTTCTTCTTCTTCACCCCAGGTATATGGCACACACCCACGCGGAGGGATTGGCCAATGTGTAGTTGAATAAACAAAGAAGTTTCCATGGAAGATGACGACAAAATTGTAGCACCAATCGTGAATTTTGAAAAATCAATGAATAAAAACAACAGAACAATATTGACAGTTAAATAACAGACAGCATTTTTATGAAAAAAGAAGAGCTTGTAGGACTTTAAAAGAATTAGCACATCAACCTACCAGTTGCAATTATGTAATCGTGCAGAAACCCACAAATAGAACCCAATGCAAATCCCTTGGCGTTCGCACCAAATGATAATAATACTGGCAAAGATAAAGGGAGTCCTAACCTGGAGAGAGGGACCTCCAGGTAAATCTTTCTCTGAAGTGCGAACTTTGGGCAGTAGAGGAGAAAATGGTCTAAAAATTCAACTTTCCCACATCCGTCACATAGGTTCGTCGGTGTCAACCCACACCTGCATAGATATAAATTCAAACTTGGAATCCTGCACCGCAACCGCGTCATTGTTACCTCACACAGCCTGGACACCATCTCCGTCTAACACCTCATCCTCTTCATCTATTTGCACCCGCGTTGACGCCTGCGTCCCCACGGATTCATTCCGGGATCACTTTTTTTTTCTTACTGTTCGTTAAAAACACTCTGAGATGACTGTTGTACGAAAAGGTTTGCACTGTCGATAATCAGGTGCGATTAAATAACGACCTCGCAAAACTGATGATTTGATGTGAGCAAATACGAATTTCCATTAAAGGACTATATAGACGCCAAATTTTTGCTAGCCGGTTTTCTCCTTTCCAACGACCCGCTAGACATTGGTATACACGGAGCGCCCCGTGGTATTCGCCTACGGCCTCTAAATAATTTATAATTGAATCTCCTCTTGACGCTGTTTCGGTTTCGGTTTCAGCAACCGAATTTGCTGTGTCATGTAGTCAATGCTTAAGTCATGTGAGACAAAAAAAATGGCAATATAACTACTAACACGTCGTTTGATGTAATTATAGTTATTGAAGCAGACTGGTTTAAGTGCTATTGTGGGTTAAAACTATGTGCATGAGCATTTATATTGCCGGTTTATTGTGAGAGGTTGGGGCCCTCCAACACCCGGGTCCCGTTGAATCGACCAATTTTTGACGCCAATAAAGTTTATTTTCTCTCTCTCTCTCTTCTCGTCCTCGTTCCGTTACGCTGTGTCAATCTGTTTCACAGAAAGTATTAATTGTCATTCGTCGGAAACGACATTAAATTCGCCGCCTGAGAGGGGACCAGGCACATGTCCAACGGGGGGTCGGCCCGCGCTCAACACCCCCTCCCGAGCAGTGTTCTTGTTAGGCGCCCTGCGCTCCCCCCCCCCACCCGCCCGCGGGCTTTGCCCTATACAGCTGCCTTGGGCCCCTCCCGAAAAATACTTCACGTGCCTGCAGGGGGCTATTGTAATTGCTTGAAATTCAAAGGGTTCTGTAGCGCAGTGCCTTTTATTCGTGTCTCCCTCTTCTCCAGAATCCTTAAATTTCGAGGGATTGATCATCAATCGCGAGCGCAGCTGCTCACGTAACACCATATTACACGCTATTTGCTCTTACGCAACACCATTTAACACAAAAGGTTACACATCCCTGTTTGAGTAAAAAATTAATGATTCGCGGATGCGAAATCAAATGGAGAGCGTTAGCTAAGTTTTTTTCAGCTATACTGTCGACAAATTCGGATACCAAAGTGTACATCACGTGACGATTATCCGTTTGGTACCACCCGCATCCCTCAGCGACCACTGATCCACCCGCCATGGCCCTCCGAAGGTCGCCCTTTATGGTTTCGGGGACCAAAGATCGTCGGTACGAATCCCTCACACATGCCAGGCTTCAACTCGACAAACAACTTTGTGCTCCAAATCATGCCGATTCATTTGCCACCACTCCGAACCCTCTGCGCCAAACAGGTGGGCCACAATTTTGTCACCAATGGCAACCCCAAAATGTTCTGAGCAAGTGATTTCACAAACTGTCCAGGCGGAAATGTTTATTTTAATGTTATAACATATACTGATTGGTTGGCAGGTAAAGCGCTGAACGAAGCAAAAGTTGGTGATGGGACAGAGGTCTGTTTCTTTTTACGTAAAAAATAATGTATACACACAATCTCATTTAGAACAAGTGGAAGTACGATTAACATATCGAGTGTCACGTGTGTCGGTGCCGGCTTAGCTATTCTAGACGAATTCGCTGACTCTGCGCCATTTAAAAATACCTGTATAACCGGAGGATAGCAAAAAAGAAAACAATTGCAACTACGACACAGAAAACAAGAAAGGTTCTGCGAGGCCGCCAACCTTTTAGCCCGAGGGTCTTTAAACTGGGCTCAGGTGGCCTCGGATCGGGGATTCGCGAGGGAGCGATTGCACTCGTTCAGCGAGATGACGCAGGCCTACAGAGCTTCGCGCCAGCTCTACCCCCACCCCACCCCTCCCTAGATAACAAACACTCTGGCGCAAACTACAGACACATGCACTCTCCTCATCCGTTACCCCAGCCCACTATCATCCCTCCTTCCCCACTCCTGCCTGCACCTTGTGCCCAGAACCCTTCGCCTCATTCCTCCACATCCTCTCCCTCTGCCCGGTGGACCCTCCCCCGCGCGTCCTAGAGGACCTCAAGACCTGGGAGGACGGGGGACCCTGCTGCGCTCGGAGGGCCCGGCCATGCAGACAATCGCCACCGGCCGGGCTGCCAGTGTTAGGAACCTTAGGGACATAAACACTTGAGTGCAGTGTGGTCGTGCGGGGACCCAGGGGCGTGCCCCGATTTCCTCTCCAACAATAGTTTTTTTTTCTCTCTCTCTCTGTACGTTCGTGAGCAAGAAATATATAAACACAATCAACATGCGCGCTTGTGATATGTGCCTATTTTTTTTAAATATGGCGCCTAAAAACAAAATATTTACAGAACGTTTTGCATTTCTCTCACCCTTCAACCCATATGTACTATTTGTTCTGAGCCCTTAGTACGAAAAGCCCTAAAATTTCAACTAGTTTAGCAAAGAAGGCTGTAGCAAAAGAGCTTTTTAAATTTGTGGTCTAGCTTTCCACGCCACCGGCGCGGCCGCCGCCGTCGAAAAATGGCCTTGCGCCGCCGCCGACTAGAAACGACCGCCATGCCGCCGCCGTTCGAAACCGACCCGGCGCACACCTCTACTATTAAAGGGGATTTGAAACGCCTTCCGAGGAAAGCACATTAACTCACTTAATCAGTGCACTGTGTTGCCATGAAAACCAGAGCCAAATAATACTCTTCTACACGCAGCAGACGACCCACAATCACGCGTCAAAGTTGGCGAGCCCTTCCCGGCGACTTTTTCATGCTCGCAACCTCCTCCGTCCCCCGCATCTGCGTAGACAAGATGAGAGGTGGCCATTGGTTATGGTGTCTTCGAATGGTCGCTCCCACAATCCGGTTAGGATCTGGCAGAGTGGGAGCCGCTCTCGCTCTGAGCGCATAGAGACTAGTCAAGCCGAATGGTCAGCGAGTTTTTAGAGCAGGAGGCAGAAGGGGGACGCAACTTCCGGAACCACTACGTGGCACCGCTGCTGATGTCGGCAGTAGCCGCACGTAAGGTCCCTTGATTACCTTTAGCCGCACGTGGCCGCACAAAGTTTGCATCGCGGTCGCCGCTTAGCCTGTATCGATCGCTACCCCGCGTTTCCGTCCCACGGGACGCTCATTTTTCGAACATCGCCTTGTGGATACCACTGTCAGGCTGTCGTCCCCGTCTGAGCTGCTGCTGGAATCGCTGTTGTCATGTAACAGCAACACAGGCCGCGTTCCTAGCGTAGTTATCCGGCGGCTCTTGGACATTTTGCCTCACACAGCGCGGCACCCGCAAAACACAACACAGCAAGGACATTACTACTGCGCCAAAAAAAACCCACACTTGTTTCTGCCTACGCGCAGCGGACGCCGAGGCCTCGCTCCGCTTTCGCGAAATGGCGGAAGTGGCTCTGTCACGTGGACTCATCTCGGGGCCGCTCCGACTTTTTTCTCGGAGCGCCTCAGAGCGCTCTGAGCTGGAGGCTAACGCTCTTTCTAGAAAGAACCAGCCGAATGTAGTCAGAGCGTCCTGTTTCGACCAGCCGAATGTGCGGTCGCCTCTCAGGGCGCTCTAGAGCGATCTAAAGCTACCAGTCGAAGACACCATTAGATTCTTGCAGCCGTCGGGCAGCTAGCGTGCCCGCGGCCGGTTAGCTCCGGCGGGTCGGGAAGCTTCGCTCCCAGAGGGGGTCGGCGAAGGAGCGCCTACCTTCCAGCGCGCAAAAAAAAGGGACGAGAGGAGAGGGAAAGGCGCGAAGACGCTGAAATTCAAATTTTGGCTACAGATAACTCAGCTTCTACAAAACGCATTTAAAAAATTCTTGCTGGACACTATTCGTGAAGCGGCGTGCTTCAATATCCCAGGCATGCCGCAGCTTTATTAGAGCCCCCTTCGCAGCCCCTTTAACTAGAGGGAAAGCTGGCATCCCGCCTTTGGGAGTTTGCGTGGAGCTTCCTCGAGACTACCTGAGCCACCATGGGCGCTCTAAGCATCATAGGGCGGAGAGCTACAGACTGCAGAACCACGAGTTTTGGCCACAAATTAATAAAAACACAAACGTTGTTCGATATTCAAGAATATATTAACATTCAATATCCTGTCTATAAACTGCAACAAACGAGCAGAAAAGCAGGTAAATGTAAAGTTTGCCCAAAATAAGCGATGGCTTGCTCTCCTATTGGCCAAATATTGCAGACCACAAACCCAATATTTTGTGCTAATGGGCGCATTTTTTAAAAAGATCTATGTTAAAAAAATGTCGCTTCAACACTAAGAGGTTTTTTAATGGCACTTCGGAAACCAAAAACCTTTTATTGGCGTCGTGTGTTGTTGCGTTCTCGCTACTATGGCTTTTGCGCACTACGTTTGCGCCAAAGTCGTCTGCGCCGTGGACGGAACGGGATTTCTTAGTAACGCCACTCTCTGTTCCTGAAACAAAACAGACTGTCCCGCACCAAGTAGCTCATCGCCCCATGATGCTTGGAGCGCCCATGGTGGCTCAGGTGCAACGCCAGCAGCTTTCCCTCTAGTTAATAGTAGGAAACTCTATGCCAGCAGCGGCAGCAGCACCCCCACCCCCAACATTTCTTCAGAGGGGGCACCTTCCCCCCTCCCCCCCCCCCCCCCCCCCCCCCCGTCTCTATCTGCTTACACTCAGTTCAGATTTCTGACAAATACCAATTCTAGGGGACGTTAGTATAATGTAAATCACAGCGGCTGATGTAGTTGGCTTCGTAGCCAGCCATAAAGCATTTCGTTTGAATAACCTGAACCAACCATGCTCCTTGATCCACTGACCCCTATTGATGAGAACGATTAGCACAGATGAAACAGACTATGTCCATTTTTTCAATGGAGTTGATTGCATCATGCATAAACCGGTTCTGTGCATCTACCGCCTTTGCCAAAAGTAACCGAGGCAGCCGCGGCGGCCGGAGCGGACTCGCAGCCGAGCAGCGGCGTACGTTGACGTCTCCGGCGCTGCTCCCCGGCTGTAAACTGGCTGATGTAAGCCTGCGCCCCCGCTCAGTGTGGCAGCGCTTTGAAGGCGCCAAACAGCTTGCCGCAAATGCTACCACGGCCGGGCTCAAATAGCGGCGGCGGTGCACGCTTTCTACGGCTCTGCGCGATGGGAGTGTTTCCTGTCTGCCTCCGCTGCGCGATCGTGGCGCTGCGACCTTTCCCTCAGGGAGTGAGTTGCGCGAAGGTCCTCCATCATGTTCCATTCTGTGCAGGAAAGCCGCCGCTCGTGCGTACAGGGGCTGCGTTCATGGGGTCGCTGTGTAGAGCGTTTGGGCTTGTTTTTTTATTTGTGTACAAATTGCACTCGGTCGCAAGTTTTTAAGCGTAACGTCAAAAATTAATGTGTGATTTGCCGAAGGTGTTCATACAGCATGAAAAAAAAATCGCTAGATATTAACAGCAAATTGAAGTCATGTCAAATTGACGACAAATACTAGAAACAGGATGCAATATATATTTTTTTTCTGGAACAAGTAATTTCAGATGAACAATGAGTCCCGTTCCGGATGGGACAGCGTCTGTCCCGTCGCGTCATGTCTGCCTGCGTGCTCGTCTTAAGAAAAAAAGAGCATAGCGATTAATTACTTTTTTCAAAACTGGCGCCGCCGCCTGCTCTGTGCGAGTTATGCACGGAAAATATGAAAACGCATCTCCCTAGACCGACATTAAAATGATTATGCAACTTGTTTCAGGCAGGCAGACAAAAGCGACACCAATTAATTCAACAGGTGAGTCTGACCTAACGAAAAAAATTTCAAACTCAATACCTTGCCTAAAACATTTTACAAAATGCAGTGAAATGACGAATCGTTAAAGGACCTTGAAAGTACTCTTTCTCGTTGACATTATTAGCTTACCTATTATTTATTAAAAAGCATCATCTTTTCATCTGAGTTATTAAATTATAACATTTGGTCGCACTTAACGCGGCCCATTCTCAAAAGCCACTTCAATCGCCGACGCACTTCAGCCTCCGAGCTTACAAATGGTTCGTAAAACGCTTTGCCGTTTCCAGTGCGGTTGTTGCGGTTTGGCGCACTGCATGCATTCTTAGCTGACGACTGCGTCGCTCACTACCACAGCAGAACCCCAAACCTGACGCCACAGGGGTGCACGGAAAATGTGTGAAATGTAGCCGACAGCGTGGGCTCACATGAGGAGTCGAGCTGACGAGGGGTCGCCCTGCTTCTCTGCGGAAAGTTGAACACTTGACGTCACGAAAATCACGTGATCGCCTCTCGGCGAATGGCATTCGGAGCGGCAAGGAAAAAGAGACGAGCAACTCTGCTCCCTGCGGTAGCATATACAGGAACACTCCTCTGGACTGGCCGCTCTCATGTGCAATGCTGCGGCGCGTGGGCGCTTTCCCTCGCTTATCGCGTTTTTGATGCGCTCCAAACTGTTTTGAATCTATTCAGGCTAGTATATACTCAATCCGCAGGCCTGCACACGCCTTGCGCATTGATGTATTCGAGTTGCATATATTGTTTATGACCAAAGGTGATGTGAATTTGTACCGTATAGTAATATTCTGCCGCGTATCTCAGCTATACACCTTTTTATGGTGGCAACAGACCATGATCACAATTCACAAAGGCTGTATGCACACTTTCCGTTCGAGTACTAATTGAAGCTAGCTGGCAGAGTGAGATAAGCAATCATGAACACGACTCAAACAAGCAAATTATCTCTGTTATCATACACTTATATTGGTTAACAGAATTCAACATGAAACAAATACGCCTCACCAAGTGTTATAACTTCGCCTGCATTTGAGCAACCTTTGTTTAAAAATAACCGTTTATTTCGCTCTACTTAAACTTAACTCCTAGGAATGCACTCTTACTTAATTCCAACTTAAATTGCCATCTGGTTTTGTGAACAACATAAAAAACCTCAATAAACTATTTGTGTTACAGAAAAAGACAATAAAGCACGTAGCTGAAATCAGTTTCACAGCCCACACCCGCCCGTACTTCCTTGAATGTGAAATTATGTTAATTAACATTATGCACGAATATCCATGTCCAACATTCTCGAGCAAAATTTTTGACTATTGGAAAATGGTAAGGTCCTAATTTATAGAAATAGTGAGGGTAAGGAAGTACTGAAGGCGCTGTTTAACAAATTTAGAGAAAGTACTGAAATATAGACTGCTGTTGTATAGTCCTCATCAGCATTTAGAAAAAACTGTGAACAATCAGTATCACGTTTATATAATCGCGGATTAACCGAATAGTCTTAAAATGGACTGCAAACTGAATATATGAGGAGGAGAAAAAAATTCAAGTTCGGTTAAATCCTTGGTGCTTTACAGCATACACATACGTACATTTTACATGCCAGTCTCACCTATGCCACATAGAAACTTGAATTCATTGATAATAGCTTCCGACGCCGCATACATTTTGAGAAAGGTCGTGCATGCGATTCAGCTGTAGAGGAACCTAGAATTTCGCCATGATGAGTGTATCTCCACCAATTATCGCATGCTTACATCCACTCCGCCATGGACCACCATCTGCAGTACCCTTCCATTGAGAATGCGCGACAAGTGATAACCGTGCGAAATAAATTTACAGAGTGCGAATCATGGGTTTAACCAATTTATCCCTGCAATACCTACACTGCACTCGTTTTCGTTTCTGAAACTTGAATGTGATTGAATGTGACATCACTGACCTGACATCATCAGCCTATGGAAATCGCCCGCTTTAAGAAATTATTTACGGGCCGATCTGCTGCACCGTATACGTTATGTAGCGAAATTAGTGTTTTGCTTAGGCATCCGTCGGTAATATTTGAAGGTATCGACGCTACATACTGTTTTGTAAAGGTGATATACGTATATTATTCACAAAGAGCCCAAGATTTCTACCGATCTGATTGAACAACCACTTATATTCTTGCGAGTGTACTTCCAGAGCTTGTTTACTTGGACTGGAATCATCACCTGTGGTTTGCCACTACTGAGTATGCGCGACAAGTTATTACCACGGGAACAAAATTGATCACAGTATAAATCGTGCATTGATCTCCGTAATACCTGCCCTATAGTCGTTTTGATTCTTGAAATTGGAGGGTGACTTATCGGTGTTTTTTGACAGCGTGCGCTATTTGAACAATTATCCTCTGTAGTTCAATCTCCATAACATACAGTCGGGGACAAAAGTCTCTAGGCCACGTACTCTGGAAACGAAGCCGATAGCTCTAATATTAGCTGCCAGCAGCAGGCCACAATTGTACAGGAGGAAAAACAGGATTTTAGCTTTCACCTCCTCAAGTGTGGCCTCGGGCCAGCGGCTAATAATAGAGCTACTGGCTTCTTTGACGGGGCACGTGGTCCAGAGACTTTTGTCTTCGACTGTACATGCCTGTGTTGTTCCTCTGCTTGTGTTTTTTTTCTTCCCCCGCGGGACCGATTGTCGTTAATCGGCGCTCTGAAGTGCGAAAGCTGGTGCGCGCCACCAGCCGCCACAGACGCAAGCGGCCCGCGAACGGTAGGCTGCGGTTAGTGCCTCTAACTGCGGTTGAAGCCCCTCATTGAGGGGCTTTAGCTGCGGTAGGGTCACCGCTCCCCTAGCGGCGGCGGAGAGCGCGACTCGCATTGAAGAGCCCCCATTGTCCGCGCGCTCAGTGCAAAGGCCGTACGAAAGAGCTCGCGCTCCCCTCGAGACCGGCCGTGATGCTACCCGCTTATCAAGAAAGCGAGGGCGAAGGCTCCGTTTCACACTCGCAGCCACGGGAGACCGCAGCGCCACCGCTCGGCTGTGAGCCCGCTGCGCGGCCGCCGGCACAGCTGCTCGGTTACTTTTGGCAAAGAGGGCACATCTTTAAGCTGCCCATCCCAATTTAAGTTTAATATTCATTAAAAAATACAGACTTGCAAAGTGCAATACAAGAACAAATATGACCAAGGAACAAAATTTATGAAATATTTAAATTAATTTTTGAATAATAAATTAACTGCTAAATATTTACAGGAGTAGACATTTAGGCTATTTGGAGTGGTTCACCTTACAAAACAGCGCAAAGGACGGGACAAACAGCGCTCGTCCTGTTGTCTCGTTGTTGTCCCGTCCTTTGCGCTGTTTTTAAGATGAGCGAAAAATTGTGGAGGTACCTGTGGAGTTCGCTGACCATTCCGCGAACTCGTTGATCTTGTGTTCGCAAGGAAGGCCGCTTCAGCGGGGTCGGAAGTCCCCAACAAAGGGGCCCGTCCCGTCCCTGCCTCCCCTTTGTGCAGCGGAGGTCCTCGTTTACGCCGCGCCGTCACGGGGATGACCCGCCGGGAAAAACGCGAACCAAGTACAGCTGACGACATGTGGTTGTTAAGGGGTTGACGAGATTTCGGGGGCGCACGAGATATTAGCCGAGTGACCGGAAGCCCACTATTCCTGTAACGACTGTCTACTTCCCTTAACGACTGTGTTCTCTTTGTTGCTGTCAACAACCTGAGTCATCGCCTCGTCGGCACATGTTTCTAGCGTCTGTGGTGCCGTGGGTGGCGTGGGAACGGAAGTCGCATTTGTGTTGTTTGTGTAGTTATTTGAAACCTCCTTCCCAAATGTTTTAATCAGACCTTTTTCCCCAATCTCTGATCAGTGGGCGGACCTTATTTTCCTTTCCCTAACCACTGATTGGCGAGATGGGTCGTTGGTTATCTTATTGGTTGCTGTCCCCGCTAAGGGCGGAGACAGAGGGTTTAAAACCAAGCGCTCTGGGTTGAGCGGGGGCTGAATTCGTCTGATCCACGATTTAGTCATGTAAATAGTTTTCTCCTTGCTTTGTTTCTTCTCGTTTTTTTTACCTATGTTGTAAATAAATAGTTAACCTTCTCCTTTCCTTGAGTAATGTGAATGTTTGCGAGTAGAACCACCGGGTCATCAAGAAACCCCGACTTCATCATCAAGTAGTTTCCTCTCATCGCCACCGGAAGGGGAAACTCAACTGGCGCAGTCGACACAGGATCGCAACTTCTTTCTACTCAAGGCATTGGACGGAAGGTGAGAAGAACAAGTCGGTGGACAAGCTGTTTGTCCTAAAGGAGAAAACGTGAAGCTGCGTCGAAAGACGACGTCGAGAGCTTCAGGTCACGGGTCGAGTTCGAGAGGACGTCGGAGGCTCAAGTCAGCGAGGAGCTGAAGGAGCCGGGCAACGACAAGCCATCGGGGGTCGAGTCAGCGAGCAGCTGAAAAGAACCCAGCGTCCACATCGAAAAGGTTGAGAACCAAGCGACCAAGTCAAGCGAGGTCCGAGGCAGTGAGCTGCTGAGGGACCAGGATCAACTCGTGGGCGCCTTACCTTCCCGGGAGCCCGCTGTCATCACGCTGAGATTGACAGCGCTGCGGTCGTCGGAGCATCGAAAGAGGTAGGACACCTGTTTGCTTTGTCCGAAACTGCCATGTCTGTGTAGTAGTCGTTCGCTATAGGGTAGCACTATAATGACTGATGCAGAGATGGATGCCGCGAGGGGGAATGGTCTAGAGCCTGTTGAGCAACTCGTGTCATCAGAGTCGGTGCTAACGACAGAACGGGCACTGGGAAATATGACGCAAGCTTTGCTAATGGAAAAAGAGCAGAAGGTTCAAAAGTTCGAAATTGAAAAATTGAAGCTTCAAATTGAACTGGAAAAAATAAAATTGACGCAAAGGCAACTTCCACCGCAACTGGATGCGCAGCACGGACAGCGGTCAGGTCCAAAGTTGGGCGAGTACGCAAAAGAACTGAGAGCGGTGCTGGCTCCTATGCCAGAAAAGGACCCATTGGTGCCCGCATGGTTCAGAAGTGTAGACACAATCATAGAGACCCTTAAGATTCCTAAAGAAAGTTGCGGGGCTATCCTATTGTCATTTCTGACTGAGAAAATGAGGGCATTTGTGGCTAGCGAGTCCAACGGAACGGTAATGCCATACGAGGAGCTTAAGGAAAGGGTTCTAAAAGAGCTCAAAATGACTCCGAATGAGTACAAACGATTGTTCATGGCGGTACGTAAGGAGCAAGGTGACTCGTGGCATCAGGTAGCGACCAAGCTCGAGACAATGTTCATGTACTATGTGAATAGCCGGGAGGTTGAAAGTCTGGAGGATTTGAAAGACTTAATGAAAGCAGATCGTTTCAAACAAGTGCTGCCAGACGAAGTGAGGACATATGTCATGCAAAATGAGAACCGGAACTGGCTTACGGCCGATGAGATTGCCGGATTAGCGGAGACGTTCGAGGAAAGTCGACGGGTAGGCAAACCGAGGGAGCGGTTCGAAGGTGTTAAACCACCACATCAAGGTGGGGAGAAACGGGAAAGACGGACGCCAATCCTAAGCCCTAACTCCGGAGGTAAAAATCGACACGCAGGGCCGAAGTGCTTTCGCTGCAAGAAATATGGGCACATCTCTATTCACTGCCCAAGTGCACCGCAAAGGCAGGACGCAACAGAGTCTAAGAAGGACGCGAGCAAGCTAGTAGCACGAGCTCAAATGTTGGTTCCTGATAAGCTAGAATCCGAACGGGAGAGGACGGCTAAACTTGAGCAATTGAGTAAAGCTCACTCTCTTACCAGGGTAAGGTTACAAATCGGAGATAACCAGGCAGAAGCTTGTGTAGATTCAGGGGCGGAGATTACAGTGTTAAGGGCAGAGACGGTGCCTCTATCGTGTCGAAATGACTGTTCCGGTAAAATAAAACTGAGGGGTGCTTTTGGACAGATCGTGGAGGCAGACTTAATATATGTGCCTATGTCTTTAGTACCGAAAGGAGAAACAGTCAATCAGCAGTTGCCAATACTATGTGCAGTCACCGCAGAACTAGCCGAAGGTGTAGGTGCGTTGCTCACACCCGAAACGCATGCAATGCTAGAAGGGATGGAAAAGCAGCAGGTGGCAGTGGCTGAAGAGAGAGCTGTTCTTGAACGAGAGGTAAACGCGGCACATGGATTGGAAGAGGACAAAACAGAGATTACACTTGAGTTTGAGGAAAACGAGAATGCGGAGCCAATAGTTGTGCCAGCTTTTGCAGTAGGTCAGGAAGAAGTAGTGGCAGAAACTACGTCGAGGGTTCGAGACTTCAAACTGGAGCAGCGAGACGATCTATCGTTGAGAGAAGCGTGGAGACAGGCAAGAGAAGGTAGTCATGGGATGGTAGTGCAGGAGGAGATGCTTTTCCATGAAGAAAAGATTGATGGAAGGTTATACAAACAGCTAGTGCTGCCAGAACCGCGAAGACGTGAAGTGCTCGAACTGGCGCACGACAGACCAAGTGGAGGGCATTTTTCAGAAAAGAAAACCAAGCAGAGGCTTAGAAGTGCGTTCTTTTGGCCAACGATGGTAATTGACGTGAAGGAGCACTGCCGCAGCTGTCATACGTGCCAAGTGTTTTCACGTACGACTGTTCGAGATCGAGTGCCGATAACACAGCTAACTAGACCAGAGACACCTTTTCAGGTAGTGTTCCTCGATTGTATAGGACCACTTGAGCCCGGGTCAGCACGGGGACACCGCTATGCGCTGAGCGTCGTTGATTTGTGTACGAGATGGGCAGAAGTGATACCACTCAAAAATCTGACAGCCAAGGCTACATGCCAGGCACTAATAGAGGTTTTCACTAGGTATGGGACTCCTGAACTTATTTGCTGTGACCAAGGAACCAACTTTGTGTCCAAATTAACTCAAGAATTCATGCAGAGGCTGGGGGTGCAGATGCGGTTTTCCACTCCGGAACACCCTCAGAGTAACGGGATTGTGGAAAGGTGGAACGGAACATTTAAGGCTATGCTTCGACATGTCGTACATGATCATCAGAGAGAATGGGACCGGCACATTCCATGCATGCTTTGGGCATACAGGGAGGTACCGCATGACGTAACGGGCAAATCACCATTTGAACTAATGTTCGGGCGGGCGCCACATGGACCACTCAATATCCTCCACAAAACGTGGACTGGTGAGTGGACTCCGCCGACGGGACTGAATAAACCAGCCGCTCAATATCTGCTCGAGCTGAGGGAACGGATGAATGACGCCGCGAAAAGGGTTGACGAAAGGGCAGAGGCCATACAGAGGTCGTATGCAGCCAAATACAACCTTAGGGCCAGACCAAAAGAGTTCAGAGAAGGGGATAAAGTCATCATACTAGAAAGCGGCCAGGTGGGTAAACTACAGCCGAAGTGGCGCGGACCAGCTGTTATAAAGGAAAGGATGAGAGATAACAGCTATGTTCTTGACACTGACGAGGGAAACAGATGGGTGCATGCAAATAGGCTGCGACCCTACGTAGCACGAACCCAGAATGTGGGAGTTGTCTTCGACTCGGACAGCGAGTTTGGTGAGGTGTATGAGACTCCACATCGCGGAATGCGGAACCAATCCCTAAAGTTCGAGATTTCAGATAAAGCGTGGACGCAGCAACAAAGACTTGAGCTTGGTGAAGTCATAACGGGGGCATCTGAAGTTTTTTCCGAGCGGCCAGGTCGATGCAAAGTGGGCTGCCACAAAATAACGCTGCTTCCCAAAACCAAGCAAGAAAGGTCACACCTGTATAAGGTACCTTTCGCATTCAGAAAGGAGATAGAGCGTCAGGTAGCACAACTACTAGAATGGGACTTCGTCTATCCAGTTGACAGCTCGTACGCACATCCAGTTGTATGCGTAGCCAAAAGGGATGGGTCAGTAAGGATGTGTATTGATTTCCGAAAATTGAATGCAGTTACTGAATCAGACAGCTTCCCTATGGCTAATATGACTGAGATGCTCTACGAAGTGGCAAGTGCCAGCTACATATCGGTATTGGACATGACTCGCGGATACTGGCAGATCGCCTTAGACAAACAGTCGCAGCGTCTTACCGCGTTTGCAACACCTCAAGGACTCTATGCATGGAAGGTAATGCCGTACGGGTTGCGAAACTCGGCAGCAACTTTTCAAAGGATTATGAACGAAATCCTACAAGAACATTCCTCCTATGCAATGGCATACATTGACGACATCGCCATCTTTTCGGCAACCTGGGAGGAGCACATCAAACACCTACAGGCAGTACTTGAGACTCTGAGAGAAGTAGGCTTAACGGCAAATGCTGCGAAATGCAAGTTTGCGCAGAGAACGGTAAAATACCTAGGCCATGTAGTAGGATCAGGCAAGCATGCTCCCGACCCAGAGAGAGTAAGCGCGATCACAAAACTGAAAGCACCCAAAAACAAAGAAGGAGCTGCGTAGCGTATTGGGCCTCTTTAACTACTACCGAGAATATGTACCGGAGTATTCAAAGGTAGTTCGCCCATTGACGGACCTCACCAACAAGCGGGTCCCGAATGTCATTCCCTGGAATGAGAAGGCCGAGGAAGCGTTTGGTAAGGTGAAAAGGGTACTGGCGTTGTTGCCGGAGCTGGTCGCACCTTATCAAAACCAGAAGTTCCTTCTCACAACGGATGCCTCGGAGGTGGCAATAGGAGCATGTCTGTCGCAGTCTGTTGAGGGGGAACAGAAGCCGATTGCATTTCTGAGCAAGAAATTGACCCCTGCTCAGACCAAATGGTCGGCAATCGAAAGAGAAGCTTTTGCAGTCGTGTGGGCACTGGGGAAACTGGATACTTGGTTATTTGGGGTTAAAGTGAAGGTCGCAACAGACCACAACCCGCTCACATACCTGACCCGTTCAGCGCCCACTAGTGCGCGGTTGATGCGTTGGTCGCTTGCATTACAAAAGTATGACCTAGAGGTTGTGCATATTAAAGGGTCACTAAACAAGTGCGCTGATGCGCTCTCTCGTCTAGAATGCCAGGAACAATGACATTAGGATAATGCTTTGATGTGTGTTTGCGTCAGTTTCCTCTGCTATAGCCGCAAACGAGTGATTAAATAGTAGGTGTAATTTTTTTAGGGTAACTAGTTAGCTTACTGCGGTAGTCACGGGTGGAAGTGAAGGCTAGTTTGGCAGTTAGACGTCAGAGAACGGACATGGCAGGTTCTGGAACGTGCAAATTGGTGTCCGAACCTTGTGTGCACGGAACGAATTGAGGCTGTGTATGTGTGTGTGCCCAGTGCTGCTTGGAACCTTGTGGACGGACTTTAATGTCACACTGACAGCAAGTGTCCGCGTGACATTCTTGGTTGGGAGGTGTGGAGTTCGCTGACCATTCCGCGAACTCGTTGATCTTGTGTTCGCAAAGAAAGCCGCTCCAGCAGGGTCGGAAGTCCCCAACAAAGGGGCCCGTCCCGTCCCTGCCTCCCCTTTGTGCAGCGGAGGTCCTCGTTTACGCCGCGCCGTCACGGGGATGACCCGCCGGGGAAAACGCGAACCAAGTACAGCTGACGACATGTGGTTGTTAAGCGGTTGACGAGATTTCGGGGGCGCACGAGATATTAGCCGAGTGACCGGAAGCCCACTATTCCTGTAACGACTGTCTACTTCCCTTAACGACTGTGTTCTCTTTGTTGCTGTCAACAACCTGAGTCATCGCCTCGTCGGCACATGTTTCTAGCGTCTGTGGTGCCGTGGGTGGCGTGGGAACGGAAGTCGCATTTGTGTTGTTTGTGTAGTTATTTGAAACCTCCTTCCCAAATGTTTTAATCAGACCTTTTTCCCCAATCTCTGATCAGTGGGCGGACCTTATTTTCCTTTCCCTAACCACTGATTGGCGAGATGGGTCGTTGGTTATCTTATTGGTTGCTGTCCCCGCTAAGGGCGGAGACAGAGGGTTTAAAACCAAGCGCTCTGGGTTGAGCGGGGGCTGAATTCGTCTGATCCACGATTTAGTCATGTAAATAGTTTTCTCCTTGCTTTGTTTCTTCTCGTTTTTTTACCTATGTTGTAAATAAATAGTTAACCTTCTCCTTTCCTTGAGTAATGTGAATGTTTGCGAGTAGAACCACCAGGTCATCAAGAAACCCCGATTTCATCATCAAGTAGTTTCCTCTCATCGCCACCGGAAGGGGAAACTCAACTGTACCTATGCAAATTCTTATGATGTGCAAATGCGAGAGCATCTGTCTCACTTCTTGGTGGACACCTCAACCGAGCCGTTTGCTCCAGTGCCGCGTTTCTGCCACAGTGTTGTCAACGCCAACGCCAATGAACGCCGGTGGCCTATTGCTCCAGGAGGAGTGGTGACGTCATTCGCTTGCCGCGTTTCTGCCACGGGTTTCTGATGACGGTGAAGTTTTTGCGCAATGACTCATGTTCTCGTATTAAAGCTCGTGTTACCCCCTGCCCCGCGCGCGCGCACGCACGCACGCACGCACACACACACGCACACACGCACGCACGCACGCACGCACGCGCGCACACACACACTCACACACACACACACACACACACGCACGCACACACACACACACACACACAGATAAGTTCCGGAGTCCCCGCCAACAGTCTTACCACCAGTGTCGAGTGTCGAATGAAAAGTTCCCTTTCGTTCTCATTTTTTAGCTGCGAATTTTTTCTCACACTTGCAAGTTCTCTGTGCTGCTGTAACATCTACGTTATTCGTCGCTGTTATAATCAAGTAGATATTTAAAATATGCACGCGTTGTCTAAAGTAGAGCTGAAATGGTCTGCTTCTAGGCCGAGTAGTACAGCAATCGTAGCTATGACAGTGCGCTACGCGTCTCCGGAGGGCCGATACCTCAGGCGGCATCTTCCCTTTGTGGAACCCCGGAGGCGTCTGAGCAAGAGACTGTATAGCGCCAGAATCGTCAGGTGTCGGGGGCAAGTCTCATTAGGGGTACGAAGGCCGAGAGCCTGGCCGTCATCTTTATTCCCACGCATGCCAACAAGAATTCAACTGGTCAAGCACACCCTACAAGAGTGACACGGGCGCCGGCAGGAGGGCAAAAGACCCAAGCCGGCGGGAGGTCCGGGGAATAGGGGGAATGACGCAGGCGCAGGCACAAGGTTGGGGGCGAGAGAGATACTCCAGCCTGGAAAGAGGGATTGCCCGAATGGAGGGAAAAACAAGAAAAGCGGGGAAGTAGAGAGACAACACCGAGAGGTCCGAGACAACACCGCTGGACAGTCGGCCCTCCGGCGCGCCCCAAGCGCACAAGTCATCGGGGAGAAGCTGAGCTTCAGGGAACGAACAAGGTCAACTGCGCAGCCCCTTCTTTCCTTTTACGAAGACTCCAGCGCCAACGCAGCGGCATGTTAGCTTGGACACCTCAGCCTCTGCATCATGTACTCGATATTATGCAATTCTTGAATATAGCTGTTTTGTTACAACCGAGTCTAGCGGTGTCTCTTTGCCTCTCCGTCCCGTGTGGACCCGCGCACTATGTGGGTTCGTCACGCGCGATGTCAAAAGTGGGGTCTCAAAAATATGTCCTCTGAATGCTGTGACATTCATGACTTTCAATTTTTAATTCAAGAAAGAATGATGCGACTGACTGTGGAACTTTGACCCCCATTTGAGAGGCCTGAGACATCGAAGGGCTAGAGCGGACAAAGTGTCTCTGTCTGATGGAGCTCCCACTCCGCAGCCATCGCTCGGAGCAAGCATGTTGGCACTAGGGTGCGTTAATCCGATATTTACGTGCGATAAGACTGGGGTTAACGTCAGCGATTTCTTTTCCGTGCTAGAAGAAATTGGGGAAATGGGGGATGGTCCGATGTGCACCTGCTGGGGATGGAAAGGTACAAGATGGCAGGAGCTGCTCATGATTTTGCATGACGAGACGAAAGGCTAGGTTCGCACAATAATTTTCGGAAGTGAAGAAGCTTGCGTTTGAACACTTCGATACTGAACCCCGCATTGCACGTGTACGAAAGTTCTGCGGGGCCGGAGAGATGCATGGTAGGGGAGAACGTGCGAACGTTTGCTTCGCGACGTCAGCGCCTAGCACGCGATACGCTAATGAGTGAGGAGGAAGCCCAACGAACAAAAATTCACCTCGAAATCTCCCCAAAATAACCCATCGAAACATCTGGAATCTCCCCAAGGGGTGCTCGCTTTTCCCGATCATGTCCAAAAAATGTTCGCACAAATAGGAGTGTCCAAAAAATTGAGCGCTACAGGAAAATACCCCAAAAGTTTAGTGCTGGATTTCTCGGCTCTAGCTCAGTAAAATTATTCCTCCTTTTTTATGCAACCTTCAGGCATATAAGAGCACACATGTGCCATATTTCAGGCAAATATTTACGTTACAGGTGGTGTAATACACCTGTCACTCGTGTGAACGCGTTCTGGCTCGGCCGTCCTGTACTTACCAGTTTGCATGAAATGTCCTAGCATTTTACGCGCAAAGAAAATGAATTCAAAAAGTCGCCCGATCCCGCCCATATAACAGGAAATAGCAGTGCAATACAGATGTCATTTCAGTTTACTAGCTGTGCTCTTTGCATTTAAATAAACACAAGCGGCAGACGTATATGTATGCACCATTCAGTACACAATGTACGTAGCACTAGGGCGTCAGCAATAGTGATGGCCACTTTTTCTCTAGCCCTGAAAATTCTGAAAAAATCAAGAAAGAAAAACATAATGCAGACTTAAATTTCATGTACCTTGAGCAAGCATTCTAAGGGCTACAAAAGCATATATGCACACGAAAAAGCAAACGCATGTAAACAGCAACTTGAGTGGCCAAAAGAAAAGGCGATATGGGCGTACGCTGGAGATGCGCGGTTTCAGGTCACGGATTTTGTGCAGGTTGAAACCCATTTCTCGCTTATAGACTCGCATGAGCCTCGAAGCAAGCTTCAGCGACGACTTACAGAGAGAGAAATAACTTTAATTTGCACTCTTCAATAATGACGGAGTAGAAGGCTATAGCGTAAAGCCGCATTTATTCTTCTAACTGAAGTCAGGAATTCGTTGGCACTCTGCGGCGGTCAGGGCGAGACCGATGACTTTGTGTTGTTCTGCTTCGTGGTGAGCAATATAAGGTCTCCCAGGATTGCACATTTCTATTCGGGTCGTTATAGAAGGGCAGGTCCAGGCCATGTGGACTATATCTGCAGTGCTATTGGAGTGCGTACATCTAGGATTAAAGGCTTCTGGATGCGATTTACTGTACAATTCCGGGTTTGGAAACATCCCGGTTTGCAATTTCCTCCACATGATTTCCTCTTTCTTATTGAGCTGTTTGTCTGCTGCTGGATAGGTCTTACTACCGAGCTTATAATGAGAAATTATTTCATAGAATGTTGTGAGGTCGTCACCCGATGGGAGGTGTTCCTCGCTTGGAGGCGGCGCGTCATCGGCGATAGACCGGAAAGTGAGCCCTCGGGCGGTCGCGTGCGCCTTGTCGTTCCCCCACATGCCCTGATGAGCCGGGGACCAGATCAGTGAGATTAGCTCTGATGGTACTTGCTCTTCTCTCAGAGTTTTGGCGGCTGCAGTAGGGATTCTGCCAATATTATAATTCTTAATGACTGCCTTGGAGTCACTCACTATCACCCTTGTACCGTTTTGTATTATTGATAGAACAATGGCAACTTCTTCTGCCTCAGTTGCAATTGTGTTTTTAACGGTGCAGCACGAGACCGGGTCTCCACTCTCACGAACCACTACCGCTGTGTGTGCTGCCTTGCGATCGTATTCGGCAGCGTCCATGTAGAGCACATCGCATCTACCTCGAAATTTGCCCTTTAGGGCCGCAGCCCTATTTTCGCGTCTACCTTCGTTAAATTCCGGATGCAAGTTCTTTGGCAGCGGGGGAATTTTGATTCTATCCCTGGTTGCTCTAGGTACTTTATCTGTCCGCATCTTCGCCGATAGATGTCTTGACCTATTTTCTTGCTCAGAACAATACAATAAAATGTTGAGGTCAACGGCTAAGTCTGAGATCCGCAAGACTAGCTTATGCAATCTTCCTGCTCGTTCGCATTGCATCTTCGTGGCAGTGCTCTCTGCACTCGATGTTCGAGATTGACAAACTGCAGTGCAATGTGCCACAGAATTAAAGATACGACGGCTCATCAATCGTGCTGATTCTTTTTTGTGTAGTTTTGGATTGTGTTGTCCTGACAAAAGTGTACTGCGCACTAACCGCCAAGCACACAAGGAAACAAGACACATGAACACACGATGATGAGATGATTTGGGTTTACTTGCCGGTACTCCACAACATCGGAGCTTTCGATCGCACTCCGACATACTAACCACCCCTGCCTAGGCGTCCTGCGACGGCCGTTATAACCGTGCGGCTGACCAGTAGGGTCACTTCACTGGGAGATTGAGTTTCAGAGGCCAGCTACGGAGAATTCACCGCGAGGTCCTGGTTTCCCTGTAAACAGAAACCGCCCCGTCGATAGCCGGACGGCGGACCCCCACTTGCAGGAAGAAGATCGCAATGTATCTGAAAACCTTTTGAGTTTTCGTACGCCACCTTCAGAGCCGGATTTCTTGCATCCAACGTGAGTACGAACCCAGGCCTGCTTCCGCCAGGCATCGGACTTCATGAGCGCAAATGGCCCTCACAGTTGCATGAAATCCGCTGCAGCCTCTCACGTGTGCTGCCTCAGAGGATGCATGGGTCCCAGCCATATCCGTCCCCACCTCCCGCGTTGCAGTTCTACAAAATCGGGCAGCCGAAACCGCCCTTGGCCCATTCAGCTGGCGGGGCGCGGACGTCGTGCTCGAGTCAAGTCGGATTTTCCCCCATATCAGAAAAGGAGCGCGCATTACAGAGGAAAAAAAAAGAAATGCAAAAAAAAATCATGATGCACGCGACATGACGAATGATAAAAAGAATTTGGCTACCTCGATGGAAGAAGAGGAGGAAGAAGGGGTGAGAAGAGTCGAAAATATTCGTTTGAAGTTACCGTTGACCACTGGTCGCCGTTCTGGGCGATGGCACGAAAAACAAGCCAAATAAACAAGGGCATAAATGCATTTATTAATAATTGTCAGGAACGCTAATACACAAAAAATACACATACACACATACAACAAACAAGACCGCAGTGGTCCTCCAATGTCCTTGCAATCGTTTATCAAGCATCAGCACTAAGTTTCAGGCACTGCACTATGTAGCGCCAGCAGTCAACGTGCAGAGAACGCTCGTACGCACAACTCCATCATAGATCATGTAGTTGTCATCCAGATAGCACCTTGCCTTCTTCACGTCCATGGACACCTGGGGTTCGAATTTTCCAAGCAGTGACGCCAGGTGTTCCTGTTGCGTATAGCGACACGGTACCGCAAAATACGCCGAAGGCAAACGCGCAGCGATGTTTGGCAGAAGCTGTTGGACGTCCGTCAAGGCTCATCACGAATTTCACTGCCTTGTTCAGGAGGGCCTGGTTCTCCTATTTAGCGTTGTCTATCGCTTCAAAAGCCACACCACGTTTTTTCAGGCAGAGCACCTTACGCTAACCTTGGATAGGAAGACATTCTGTGTGATCATCACTTGACGCACGCCAAGGACCGCGTCGGACCAGTTGCCGGTGCTCCCGATGCGCAGCTCAACTAAGCTTCTCTTGAATTGGCCAACCAGGGCCGAAAGCATCTGAGTAGTCTTCAAAGTCAGCCGAGAGGTGACCAACGGAAGTTTCCTTAGGCGTAGGTTGCATATCGGGGCGCCAAGGATCTCGGCCATTAGTGGGGCCGTCTCCTCGCTCTCATTGTAAGCCCTGCGCACGTCTAAGTGAAAGCTCTCGAAGCACCCACATGCCTCGAGTGCAGCACAGAGCGCGCTGGTGAGAGCTCCTTGTGTTGTGCCATCACTGCCAGTGACAATGCCCCCGTAGTCAATGTGTAATGAGCGCAGTGAGTGATTCAAGGCCAACAAGATATACAAAGAGCACCGGACGCTGCCGACAAGCCCCCCGTGGCAGATCGTCATCTTTGTAGCGCATCCGAGGGCCTGTGCCAGGGTTGCGGACACGAACGAAAGCTGGTGTATAAACAGGCAAAATTGGACGCGACCAGGACACTCCAGTCTGAGCTGCTCAAGAGAGGAATTTTTCTCCTGTAGGATTCGCGATGTGCTGTTGATATGCGGCAGAACGCGGCTTCTCAGTGTAGTGTTGAAAGGAAGTGCCGTGCACAACTTGCTGACAGTTGCTGCATTAAGGTAACAGTTGTGCAAACTGAGGTGCACCAAAGTTCAGTTCGCAGATAATGCCTCGGCAATACATGTAGCCCCTCTGCTATCAAAGCTCCAATTTAGCATCGAGAGTGTTTGAAGTGAGTGTTGGCCAATCATGAACTTTGCCAATGCGTCTCCCACTGTGTCACTAATTGATGTCTTTTCCAGAGCCAGGTGCTGAAATGATAGAATTCCTTCTAAGGCGTCAAACAGACTTCTCAAACAGTCAAGACAACCTCGCCGTCCGCTTATGCGCTCCCAGCTCATACCTGTTTCGCATAGACCAACCCAGGAGAACGTCTGCAGAAACTTGCTGCTCTAGAAGGCATCTGCCATGGTGTTGCAGGCGGAGGACTTTCTGCTGCCCTGGAGGGCTAAGTCTTCAGGCCGTTCACATGCGACTAGGGCTAGAAGCAGGGTGCTTGCAGATTCCCGAGACGGATGGTTGCTGATCAGCTTGACGCTGTGGAGAGTTTGCCCGTTTCCCCTCAGTACATGGGCCACCTCGGGCGCCAGGGCATCGCTGATGTGAATGTTGGTAATTTCAAGCCCACGCAGGCACTTTGGAGGACCAAAGGCTTGGAGAAATCTGCTCTCAGGAAGAAGTCTATGGCTGGCATGAAGCACGACGCTCCGCAGGTTGTTCGCCGGTCCAACGATGACAGACGAGATGAAGGAGAGCCGATCAATGTGTTCGGTCGTGCACACAGACCTCGCGGATGCAGGGGTGCTGTCTTGGAAGCCAGGCCATAAGGAAATCCCCATCGTTTTCATTGCCGGAACCATGGTATCTCGCCCACTGGTCATGTCTGCCGTCGTAAGAACGCGGGCAAAGCTTGCCCGGTTCACAATCTGTCAGCACAAGCCTTGTCAACTGCAACGCCTTGTTCCATGAGAATATGTTTTCAATAAGCCAGCATCCTTGGAGCTCGCCCGCAGAGCAAGAGCGTTCGCTGTGAAGGCCACGTAGCAAGTGTTCGAGTCTCCAATGCCAAGAGTAGTGGTTAGCCGCACCGTCCATGCAAGTATTGCCGTTTCAACTGACCCGAAAAAGTTCCGTCGGTGTCGTAATACCAAATGAAACAGGCATATTTCTTCCACAGTGGTCTAAGCTCCGTTTGGACGAAGCGTTGATACTCACGCTCCCATGCACAAAGCGTGCGACGTCATTCTCGGAACACGAGTTCTTGCTTTTTGCCAGGATCTGCGGATCTTCAGATGCGGCCGCAGCGATTCCACTGGTAGCACACTACGTGATCAACACTGGGGGCGTGCTCCGAGGCCGCATCATTTGGGAATAAGCCGAGGGAACGAAGCCTAGCACGAATTCGAGCACCAGAGCGCACGAGAGCCTCCAGCGTCAATGCGCTACGGCTTCGTCTTCTTAGCAAATGGCGCCATCTATTGCAACTCCTGATCCCGGATGCCATGTTTGGATGTCATGGGGGCTGCAGCAGAAATAATATTGAAGAATAGGTCTCTTGAACTCATGGATGCTTAAACTATAAAATATGCTCTTTGGCATTGTTGCCTGTGGGGATATCAACAAACAGCTAAGGCGTGTTAACGTTTAAAGGTGCCATGATTGCCTTTTTTCACGCATACCCTGCTTATCGCATTTAATCCTCAACATTTAAAATAAAATTCCCCCAAGTTTCAGTTCATTCTGTGCGGTAAATAATTTAAAACGAAATTTTTCCGTTCCTTCCGCCAACTGTTCACTGGTCTGGCAACGTCTCATCGCTGACGTCTAGGGGCATACCCGCTCCCATGCCCGCCCCTTCTAGTACGCTTTACC
>JARKHS020027656.1:0-42892 GCA_030143305.2 Amblyomma americanum | reverse complement strand
AGGCAAGCGTCCGCATTCGAGCAAGCTTCGCTGTCGTCGCGTGGGGCGCGCACTCGCTTTGAGATCACGCGGTAACCCCGTGCACGCTGATTGTACCCAGAGGCACCCATAGGAAAGGAAATGCACTATCTCGCATATCTCGGTGAATGCAGCCGAACCGTGCCGTAAGGGAACGGATAAAGGAGGAAGTACGTGAAATAAGACCGGAAGAAAGAGACGCCGTATTGTGTGTGTGTGTGTGGGGGGGGGGGGGCGGGGTCGTCTCTGGAATAATTTAGACCACCTGAGTACGTAGAGTAACTCGAGGTGCCGAGAGGGGAGGCAGTAAAATATGGGAAAAAAATGTTTCCACCAAAAGGAAAGTGCGCCTTAACTCACTTCTCGGCGGACACCTCTACCATGCTATGAAGTAAATAAGGACGATGGAGGAAAAAAAAACGAAAAAAGAAGGGGAGAGGGATGCCGTAGTGTAGGGTTCAGGAAATATTCATTTGAAAAGTCAGCCACCCGCGCTGTGGCTCAGTGGTTAGGGCACTCGTCTAATGAGCCGGAGCACCCGGGTTCGAGCCCAACCGCGGCGGCCGCGTTTTGATGGCGGCGAAACGCAAAAAGGCGCCCGTGTGCTGTGCGATGTCAGTGCACGTTAAAGATCCCCAGGTGGTCAAAATTTTCCCAGATGCCTCCACTTCGGCACCGCTTTCTTCCTTTCTTCTTTCACTCCCTCCTTTACCCTTTTCTTACGGCGCGGTTCAGGTGTCCCCCGAGGTATTTGAGTCAGATACTGCGCCGTTTCCTTTCCTCAAAAACCAGTTTTTTGAAGTCTGTTTACGAGCGGAAATGCGAAAGCCTTTCCCTGCCTTCTCCTTCTCCCTCTATTTTTCATTTTTATTTTTTTTTGTTTTTGGTATTTTTAAGTTACTGTTATCGTTTTTATTTTTCATTTTATTTCCATTTTCTCTTTCTATTTCTTTTTTGTTTGTTTGTTTCTTTTCGTTTGGTTCCTTTATTTGTATATTACAGTTATTATTTTGATTTATTTTCATTTTTCCCGTTAATTTTTGTTTCATTTTGTTCGATTGACAGCTGGAGTTGACACTTGTACACGTTTCCTGCGGACAGGTCTAGCGCATAGTCATGAGCCAAGAATAATATCGACCCTCGTGGAACTTTAATGCGCTCTGGCATTGCACAGCACACAAGGGCCTTTAGCGTTCCGCCTTCCTTGAAAACGCGAAAAATGTGTTCGTCGGTAGTGTTCATTGAAGCCTCAACAGCCGAATTTCAAAGGAGGCGAAATTCTAGAGGCCCTTGTACCGTGTAATGTCGGTGCACATTAAAAAACCTCACGTGGTCGATATTTCTGGAGCCCTTCACTACGGCGTCTCTCATAGCCTAGGATGAATGGAAACAGCTTTTATTTGACGAAAAAAAAAGGAGAGCTTCCAAGGTGGTCCCCTACTGGTCCAGGATCCACGGGCTTGAGCTTCACATAAAGCCCGATCCACCAGACATTTATGGCCCGCAGGTTGAGCGGTCCGTAAAGTGGCCTCCCATGAAGAATGAGTGGGATTGGGGATGGGGGGTACTGCCTGTAGCGAAGGACTTCCCCAAGGTAGTGAAAAAGTGCGGATCTGGGCAAGCCACAGGCGTTACAATGAGGAGAGAAGCTGGGGTGAAAGCATTAGAGACGGTGGGCTCAAAATAAAGCAGCCCGTCTGTAGTTGTCGCCATGCGGCGCTTGATAAGGGCGACAAGGTACTGTGGGGTGGTGGCAATGTCATGCGGCTGAGTTTGTAGAATAGGGTGATTTGATGATATGTAGAAAGGACCGATGTGACCTCTTGCGCGGGGTTGGGTGCCTGATTGTCTGGGGTCCGGGAGGAGAGTTCTCGGGCCAGCGCATGAACGCGCTCATTACCGGGGATCGAGGTCTGTCCAGATATCCACCACAGAGAAACCATTCGGTCGAGAGAGACGGCTGTGGCAAGAATATGATGTGTGGCCGGCGTCGCCACGCCCTTTAGGTAGTGGCAGTACGCGGCCTGGGAATCTGTGCAAATTTCGGTTATGTTTTTGTCAATGGCGGAGAGGGCCAGCGCAAGTGCGATGGCGCCTCATTCCGCCTCTGCAGGCGAATTAGTTCGGATAGTGGCGGCTGCCCCCACTGTGCCGTCCTCATAGCCTGCGACTGCAGTGAAAAATCCTACTTTAGAATTTGCTGCCGCGTCGACATAAAATATATCGGAGCGGTTGCTGTATGTTTTGGTGTTAATAGCTCGTTCGAGCCTGCCGCCTTCCCTGATGGAGGCTAGAACTCACATTCCGCGGTAGGGGCTTTTGGTATATGTGATCCTGCGTGCGCAGAGAAATCATGTGAGGTGTAGAAGTTGTTGGGGTGGGAATGGGTGGATTGAGACGGAGTTGTAGACATTGTCCTCTTTCCGTGCGACTCAGGCGGACTAATTGGTTGGCGCGTTGAGCCTCTATTAATTCGATCACGGTATTGTGGGTCCCAGTGGCCAGGAGACGTTTCGTGCTCACCGCCCGTGGAAGACGTAGGGCGGAGGTGACAGCCATGCGTATTAAGATGACTGCCTGTTGTGTTTGGCGCTGAGTGAGTGTGTGGTATGGGAGGTGGTATGTAAAGCGGCTAATAATGAATGCATTGGTCATAGTGAGGGTCTCGCGTTCAGACAGCCCATGATTGCTTTCTGCCACGCGCCTGACTAGTGCATCGACCTGTTTTGTCTGTCTTTGCAAGAGCTGAAGGGGAGGGGGGGGGGGGGTTGCATCGAGCGTTTTGTTAATGAGAAGGCCGAGAATCTTCACCAGAGACACAATGGGCACTGGATTCCCGTACATGTACAGTTCAATGGGGGGGGGGGGGGGGAGGTGGGGGAGGGTCACTGGGGAGGGGTTTCAACTGCAAGAGTTCCGATTTAGTTGGAGAGCAACGGAGGCCTGTGTTTGCTAAATTGGTGGTGATGATGTCTATGACAGATTGCAGGATATCTTGGGGGCTGTTCCAAGGGATCCTGCCGTTGTGCAGAGATTATATTGCCACAGTGTTAGCCATTTACTGGCGCCGCCATGCGGTGGGACAGCACCCGCTGGTCTTTGTCTTCCCCGGCTCGTGCGTTCGTTCGCTGAGTGTGTCTGCCTGGCTAGTCCTGGTGTGCCCTTTCTGCCGGCTTTCGGTGACATTTTGGTGGAAGTGCAGGGTAATTTCCCAATGCACGAAGAGCTCCCGGGAGCCTCCGACGGCGCCCAGCTACACCAAGTTGACACGACACTTGTCCACAAGGCAAGCCGCCGCTTAGGAGGCTTAAATCCTGAGTTCCGACCCCTGATGGCGCGACCCTGCGCAATGACGTCCATGCACTTCGACAAGTCAGACCACCCAGAATGCCGTCAGTTCCCCACTGCTGCTTTTTAATGCGCCTCGCACTCCCACGTCGTTTCATGGCGACAAGTTCGAAGACATGGAAGACTGGTTGGCCAGCTAAGACCGAGTCGCTGCGTTTAACCTGCGGGACGAGGACCGCAAACTACGCAATGTCTATTTTGGCCTGCAAGACCCCGCCAAGATGTGGTTTGAAAACCACGAATCCGCTATACCTACCTGGCAAGACTTCCTGCGACAGTTGCTCGACACCTTCGGCAGCAACGAACGGAAGGAGCGAGCTGAAGTCGCCCTGCAGTCCCGAGCGCAGCGGCCAAAGGAGAGCGTCGCCATGTCCGTAGAAGACATGACGCGGCTCTTCAACCACGCAGATTCTATCATGTCTGAAACGAAGAAGGTGCGTCATCTTATGCGAGGAGTGAAAGAGCAACTTTCCGTAGGACTTGTGCGCGACCCTCCTAGCACAGTGGTTGACTTTGCTCGGGAGGCGACGAGCATGGAGCGCGCCTTGCAGCAGAGGTTCGCGCATTATACGGCCGTCCGACGAATATAACTGCTATGGACGCCAACTTGCCGCTGCTTATAACCGAGAGTGAGGCCCTCCGTGAGCTTGTCAGGAGCATTGTGCGCTAAGAGCTACAGAAGCTTCGCCCTGTCGAGCAACACCCGGGTGTCGGAGCCATCTCGGATGTCATTCGCGATGAAGTCCGTCGAGCGGTGCAATCAATGGCCTGTCCCCAGCCGCTGCCTGAGCCGTATGTCATGACGTACAGTGAAGCGCTGCGCAGCTCTGCGCCAGATCCACCGGCTTTTTACTGCCCTGCTCCTTCTGCGCCGCATCAACGCTTTTCGACTTCGCCTGCCCTCTCCGACGCATGACCACCCCTCAGCAAAGCACACGCGTGGCGCACATCAAACAAACGGCCCCTGTGCTTCCACTGCGGTGAAGCCGGCCACATATTGCGCCACTGCCCGTATTGTCGGATGGGCCTGCGAGGGTTTTCACCAGATGCACCCCGGCCACGCTATGGTGAACGACCACGTGACAACGAGCAGTACCTGTCGGCCAGCGTCCCCCCTGCGCCTTCGCCACAGCGCCCGTCCAGGCCGCCGTCGCCCCGTCGGTTCTCTTCCCCAGGTCGCCAGCCGTCCATCCGGCAGTCCCGTAGTCCACGCCGGGAAAACTGAAGACGGCGACCTCTGGGGGTAGGGCCGCCGTTGCTCCGCAATTCAAACAAGATCCTTCGCTCGCCGACTTGACCCTTCAACACGATCTTCCAGCTGCTCCGACCCCCTCCCGACGCCCAGAACAGCCTCTGCTCGACGCTCCATTTCTACAAACACCTCGACCCTCCTTTCCGGAACCTTCCACTACGCGCGTTCCAGAAAATGAGGTTGTTTCAGCCGAAATACCAGTCCGCGCTGACAACCACCATGTGACTGCCCTCATCGATACCGGCGCAGATTTCTCAGTTATGAGTCGTGGTCTTGCTACCCTCTTGCGAAAAGTGCTGCCACCCTGGCACGGAACACAACTTCGGACCGTTGGCGGTCACGTGGTGATGCCGCTCGGTGTCTGCACCGCTAGGATTGAGATTCGCGGTATATTCTTCACTGGTTGCTTCGCTGTGCGGGCTTACTCCAAGGACCTGATCCTCGGTCTCAATTTTCTTCGCGAAAATGGGGCTGTCATCAACCTCCGCGAACTCATGGTGACATTCTCCGCCCCATGCACCGTAGCCGACGACAGTGCGCCAGGAAGACCCTTTTTTCGCGTGTCCAGCGACCACGTCACTCTACCTCTGCGTTCCAGATTATTTGTTACGGTGGACTGCGACAACCCCCGTGCGTCCAACGGCATCGCAGAAGCAAACTTGTCTTTACTGCTGAGCCAACAAGTCTGCATCGCACGGGGTGTCGTTGCCTTGCAGAAGCAGCGAACTGAGCTTCTGGCTACAAACTTTAGCGCCGAATACCGCCACTTGGCGAAAAATATAGCCATCGCCTATTTCGATGAAATTAGCGGGCCCGCCACGCACTGCGCGTTGTCAACGTCCAGGGACACCCCTCCAGGAGTACCTAGTCGGACAGTTAAGGCTGACGTGAACCCTGATTTCAAAAATGATCAGCATTGCCGCTTGCAAACCATCCTTGACTCCTTGCATGACTGCTTTGCGACCACTTATAAGGTCAGGCAGACGTCTATAACGAAACATTGCATCATAGTTGATGACAATGAGCGACCTATTCGTCAACTCCCCTATCGAGTGTCGGCGAAAGGACGTGAGGCGATACCACTGCAGGCGGACGAAATGCTCCAGGATGATGTCATACAGCCGTCTACAAGCCCATGGGCTTCGCCCGTTGTGCTGGTCGCCAAGAAGGACGGGACACTGAGATTTTGTGTCGACTACCGAAGACTTAACAAAATTAACAAACAGGACGTTTACCCGTTACCTCGAATCAATGACTATTTCTACCGGCTGCGTCATGCCCGCTACTTTTCTTCTCTTGACCTCCGCAGTGGGTACTGGCAGATTGAGGTAGACGAACGGGACCGCGAGAAGACAGCGTTCGTTACTCCTGACGGGTTGCACGAGTTCAAGGTGCTCCCCTTCGGCTTGTGTTCCGCTCCTGCCACCTTTCAAAGAATGATGGACACTGTCCTCATTGCCCTCAAATGGCAGTCCTGCCTCGTCTACCTTGATGATGTCATCTTGTCTGCCACCTACGACGAGCATATATCAAGCGCTTGAGTGCAGTACTGGAGGTCATTCGATCGGCCGGCCTCTCACTCAAACCAGAGAAATGTCATTTGCTTTCCAACGTCTGAAGTTCCT
The DNA here is from genome assembly GCA_030143305.2 of Amblyomma americanum. Lineage (NCBI taxonomy): Eukaryota > Metazoa > Arthropoda > Arachnida > Ixodida > Ixodidae > Amblyomma > Amblyomma americanum. Next base: position 36,649 of record JARKHS020027656.1, on the reverse strand, counting down.
GGGCCATATCGTGAGCGCTGAAGGTGTTAGCCCTGACCCCGACGAAACGGCTGCCGTCTCTGCGTTTCCAACCCCCACTGATAAGCGTGATGTGCGCCGTTTTTTTGGAGGGGGTCTCTGCGCCTATTACCGACATTTTGTCCGAGACTTCTCTCGACTAGCCGAGCCTCTAGCTCGCTTGACAAAGGATGACCAACCTTTCATCTGGGCCCAAGAACAGCAGACGGCCTTCGACGACCTCAAGAACCGCCTCCAAACTACACCCATTCTTGGCCACTTCGACGAGGAGGCGGACACGGAACTACACACCGATGCCAGCAACGTTGGTCTGGGTGCCATCCTCGTTCAGTGGCAAGATGGTGTTGAGCGCGTGATTGCTTATGCAAGCCGCATTCTGTCGCGATCTAAAGCGAATTATTCCACCACGGAAAAAGAGTGTCTTGCGGTAGTTTGGGCGGTAACGAAATTTCGCCCATACTTGTATGGTATTGTCGCCCATTTAGAGTCGTGAGCGATCACCACTCGCTTTGTTGGCTCGCGAACCTTAAAGACCAATCGGGGAGGCTGGCGCGTTGGAGTCTCCGCTTGCAAGAATTCGATGTTACCATCGTGTACATGTCTGGCAACAAAGACAGCGACGCAGGCTGCCTGTCCCGTGGTCCTCTCCCGTACACCATTGCTGACACGGAAGACGACCCCGCTTTTCTTGGAGCTTTAACCACGTCCGTCCTTGCTAAACAACAGCGAGATGACGCCGAGCTACGACCCCTCATAGAGTACCTCGAAGGTCGCACCTCGTCGCCGCCCCGCTTCTTCACGCGCGGGCTATCGTCGTTCTGCTTGCGCGCTGGCATCCTCTATACAAGAGAAACTATGGTCCCACGGACACTTCGTACCTGCTCGTAGTCCCAATGGTGCTTCGAGGCGAAGTTCTGCACGCATGCCACGACGACCTTTCTTCCAGCCACCTCGGCTGTTCTCGCACGTTGGCGCGGGTACGGCAGAAGTATTACTGGCCCCGGCTTGCTACAGTTGTACAGCACTACGTTAAGTCTTGCCGCGAGTGTCAACGTCGGAAGACACCACTTGTGAAGCCGGCCGGCCTATTGAAACCCATTGATCCGCCTCGAATACCTTTCCACCAGGTCGGCATGGACTTGCTGGGACCTTTTCCGACGTCATCATTGGGCAACAGGTACATTATAGTTACCACCAACTACCTCGTTCGGTATTGTGAGACGAAAGCCCTTCCCTGTGGCACCGCTGCAGAAATTGCGAACTTTTTCATCTTTAGTCCTCCGTCACGGTGCCCCTGCAGTCGTTTTAACTGATCGAGGCACGGCTTTTACATCAGCCCTTACTAAGAAAGTTATGCGTCTCAGTGGCACCAGTCACCGTCGAACCATTGCCTACCATCCTCAAACAAATGGACTGACTGAGCGACTCAATAAGACCATTGCCGACATGCATTCCATGTACGTCGACACCGACCATAAGAACTGGGATCAGATCTTGCCTTATGTCACGTTTGCATATAACACTCTTTTTCAAGAGACGACGCGCTTCACACCGTTCCGTTTGGTGCACGGCCGCGAAGCCACGACTATGCTGGACGGAATGTTACTGCCGGACGTTGCACGTCCCTCCGTCGCTGGCGCTGAAGAGTTCGTTCGGCACGCAGAAGCCGCCCGCCAGCTAGCTAGACAGCGAACCCGTACCCAGCAGGAAAGCGACGCTCAACGTTACAACCTTCATCACCGGGCGGTGCTTTACCACCCTGGCGATCAAGTTTGGGTTTGGACCCCAATCCGTCTGCGGTGTCGCTCCGAAAAACTGCGCCGCTACTTCGGCCCCTACGAGGTACTGAGCAAACTTAGTGACGATAACTACGAAGTGCTCCCGCAAGAGTCTGTTCGCTCCTCCAGGCGACAGCCGGCATCCGAAATCGTCCACGTTGCCAGGATGAAGCCCTACCACGCCCGCTATAAGACTTATTCTCCCAAGTCCGGCGCAACAGACTTTATTCCGGATGTCCGTGATTCCGCGGCATTGGGGCGATGCCCTTTCCAAGAGGAGGGGCAATGCCACAGTGTTAGCCATTTACTGGCGCCGCCATGCGGTGGGACAGCACCCGCTGGTCTTCTTTGTCTTCCCGGCTCGTGCGTTCGTTCGCTGAGTGTGTGTGCCTGGCTAGTCCTGGTGTGCCCTTCTGCACTTTCTTCCGGCTTTCGGTGACAATATCATCTGCGTTTATGGCTGTGTGGAGCGCTGGGATAGTAGCAAGGGCCTTTGCCAGTGATGCTAGGGCAATTTTAAAAATCAACGGAGGTAGTACTGCCCCTTTTGGGGTTCCCCGGTTAGGCAGAGGAAAGGCTGGGAGGCGACATCCCCAAGGTGTAGAGTTCTGCTGTGCGTCCATGAAGGAAGGCCCGAACAAATTTGGCCATATGCTGGTGCCGCAGCCCGTGGTGGCTAATGTCGTCAGGATATGGTTATGGCTTATTAGCCCAAGTCGCTTTAGAATGTTAAACCCCATGAATCATAAATCAAGTCAACTTACCTCCAGCACGGTAGACAGGTGGAAAAGTGTAAAGGAGATATACCGTGTCGACTTTCTGAGGCAATGGGGATGGGAGATGTTAGAGAGGGAATACGAAAGAAAGGGGGGCGACGGGTTGCGGGTGGAGGAGATGCACTCTCCGCTCTTCTCAGAGTGCTTGGGAGGTGTTTTGGGACGTCACGCTGAAAGCAGATGCAGTTGAAGAAGGGCACTTTGGGCATTCCCATGAGCCTCTCCCGACGCCCACGATTAGGGAGAGGAAAGCGTTCAAAACAATGGCAGCTTTCCGAGCGTAGGCGAGCCCTTTTTGTTTTTTTTTCCTTTCTACATTCTTGCGTGCTTTCTTGAGAGAGTGTTTTCCGAAAACTTCTCACACAGCTGGGGAAATGCGAGTCTGTGCTTTGCATTCTGGCGAAAAAGGCGGATTGCCGTGCGCGTTCCTTTGGCACATCGCTCCACAGAGGGGAAACACTCTCTACTTTGACATTGAGCGCGTGAATCTTTTCCGGTCATTATAAGGACGCTAGCCAGCATTTCATCTTAACCGTCGATTTTGGCACTGATGCGCAGGCACTTTCGGCAAGTTTCAACGCGCCGAAGCGACTAGAGGCGTTGAGGTGGCCACGCAACGCTGAAACGACCACAGGTAAGCACTTGTTCTTGTTTGTCGACAGCAAGCCGAATTCTAGGCACACATTGACCCCAAACGAAGCAAATTCCGTTTGGGACGTGCCTTGGGGGGGTTTAACTCGACAACGGGTAGACATGCATTGTAATTTCTTTGATAGACGGCGCTAGGCGTCGACTGCTCCGCTAGGCGGAAAGAGAGAGAGAGATATAAAACTTTTATTGGAATTCGGGAAGTTTGCTCGAGCAACATGGGTGGCACCGCTAGTCCAAGGCGCCACTGGCTTCCGCTGACTGACGGACTTGCTGAACCAACTTTTCTTGCTGATCCAGGGCTTCGCTGGTCAGGGTCGCCTCCCATTGCTCATATGTCGGGTTGGACGCAGTTAAGTGTTTTTGTTTCGCTGTGCATTCCCGCGATATGTGGTCGAGCGTAGGGCAAGCTCCACACCAAGGGCATGTATTCTGATATTGAGTGGGGCTAATCTTGTGTAGGATGAACAGGTTAGGGAAAGTGTTGGTCTGAATTTTCCTCCAGTCTAAGGCTTCGGAGGAGTCGAGTTTTTGTGAGGGGGTGGGTATTTTCTGCGCTCCAGCCTAATATATTCTAATCTGTCACCATAGGTGCTAGGCATGGGCGTGGTGTAGGGATGAGGATCCACCCGGTTGGGCAAATCTCGGGCTAGATCGTTGACTACCTCATTTCCAGCTAGTCCTTCGTGACCAGGTGTCTATGTTAGTTTGTGTGTTTGGCTTAGATTGCCAAGTAGCTCTGTTGCTCTTGAGGGAATCCTGCCATTAAGAAAGTCTCGGCAGGCTTGTTGGGAGTCTGTTATGACATGGGAGGACTCTCCTTTTTGGTCTTTGTGTTTGATGGTGATAGCTATTGCCAGAGCCTCTGCAGAGGAGGGGTTTTCTACCTAGATAGACGCTTGGATAGCCGGTTTTAGTTGGTGGTCAATCGCAGTGACTGAGAACTTTCCCGGCGTGAGGTGGGCCCCAGTGTCTACGTAGACGGCTTTACGGTCTTTTTCTAGTTGTTTGTGAAGTGCCTTTGCTCTCGCTCGTCGCCTGCCTTGCTGATGAGCATGATGCATGTGTCGCGGGATTGGGATAACGGTGATCTTCTCTCGGGTTTGGATGGGAAGAGAGGTTTTACTGCCTCTTGTCTCCAGCCCCAGCCATTTTCCTAATTTAGACAGGATAGTCCTTACCGCATTTGTTGTTATAAGCCGTTCTTTTTGACTTACCAAGAGGGATTCTTGGAGCTCGGTAAAAGTGTTGTGCAGACCAAGCTCTAGGAGTAGCTATGTAGAAATGGCTATTAAAAGATTGAGGGCAGTTTTGTAAGCCCCTCTTATGATTGTATCGATAGGCGGAAAGGTTATGTTATTTTTCCGAACCGCTCAGGGTTTTCTTCACTGGCCCTGCTGGATGCGGAAATACTTTTGTTTTACGCATGGCCAAAGAAGCTGACACTCGTTACTTCAACGTCTTCCAGATGGTGGCGGCCTTCTTTTATGCGCTTTCTGCTAGCAAACAACAACCCGAAAGAACTTTCTTGCCTACACCCCTGGGGACGGACCTACGAGCCCCGGGCGCCAGACGGCCTAGCTTTCCTTGCCAGGCGTATTTTATTGGCTTTTGCGGGCGGAGGTAACTTTTGTTGGCCGATTTATTTCTTCAATTTTTCTGAATGTCTGCGTAGATAGCGCGCGGAAATGCTATTTTCTTAGCGGATTAATGGTTTCGAAGCAAATCAGTGGTGGCCATTTCTAAGTATTTGTGTTTGCTCGTTTTTCAACATTTAAACTTCAATGGTGCATGGAGGATGACGGCAGCCGTTCTATACACTTCCAGTTCCATCAGGGTAAGTACATTGCTTCACTTCGCTTGGCGTTTCATTGATATTGATAGCGCAGCATCTTCGCCGCTTCTCTAAAACAAAACAAACTGCATGGGGCCCGTGGCTCACAGCAAGAAATTCCCGCAGAGCATTGGTAGGCAATGTATCTCGAGCATCAACAAACGAAATCACATCTCCCTTCTATCACTGTGATGCAATGGTGTCATAAGCATCACATCATATATACGAGTGAGTGAGTGAGTGAGTGAGTGAGTGAGTGAGTGAGTGAGTGAGTGAGTGAGTGAGCGAGCGAGCGAGCGAGCGAACGAGTGGAGTGGGTTTAACTGGAGTGAGTGAGTGAGTGAGTGAGTGAGTGAGTGAGTGAGTGAGTGAGCGAGCGAGCGAGCGAGTGGAGTGGGTTTAACTGGAGTGAGTGAGTGATTGAGTGAGTGAGTGAGTGAGTGAGCGAGCGAGCGAGCGAGTGGAGTGGGTTTAACTGGAGTGAGTGAGTGAGTGAGTGAGTGAGCGAGCGAGCGAGTGGAGTGGGTTTAACTGGAGTGAGTGAGTGAGTGAGTGAGTGAGTGAGTGAGTGAGTGAGTGAGTGAGTGAGTGAGTGAGTGAGTGAGCGAGCGAGCGAGCGAGCGAGCGAGTGGAGTGGGTTTAACTGGAGTGAGTGAGTGATTGAGTGAGTGAGTGAGCGAGCGAGCGAGCGAGTGGAGTGGGTTTAACTGGAGTGAGTGAGTGAGTGAGTGAGTGAGTGAGTGAGTGAGTGAGTGAGTGAGTGAGTGAGCGAGCGAGCGAGCGAGTGAGTGGAGTGGGTTTAACTGGAGTGAGTGAGTGAGTGAGTGAGTGAGTGAGTGAGTGAGTGAGTGAGTGAGCGAGTGAGCGAACGAGTGGAGTGGGTTTAACTGGAGTGAGTGAGTGAGTGAGTGAGTGAGTGAGTGAGTGAGTGAGTGAGTGAGTGAGTGAGTGAGCGAGCGAGCGAGTGGAGTGGGTTTAACTGGAGTGAGTGAGTGATTGAGTGAGTGAGTGAGTGAGCGAGCGAGCGAGTGGAGTGGGTTTAACTGGAGTGAGTGAGTGAGTGAGTGAGTGAGTGAGTGAGCGAGCGAGCGAGCGAACGAGTGGAGTGGGTTTAACTGGAGTGAGTGAGTGAGTGAGTGAGCGAGCGAGCGAGTGGAGTGGGTTTAACTGGAGTGAGTGAGTGATTGAGTGAGTGAGTGAGTGAGTGAGTGAGCGAGCGAGCGAGCGAGTGGAGTGGGTTTAACTGGAGTGAGTGAGTGAGTGAGCGAGCGAGCGAGTGGAGTGGGTTTAACTGGAGTGAGTGAGTGAGTGAGTGAGTGAGTGAGTGAGTGAGTGAGTGAGTGAGTGAGTGAGTGAGTGAGTGAGTGATTGAGTGAGTGAGTGAGCGAGCGAGCGAGCGAGTGGAGTGGGTTTAACTGGAGTGAGTGAGTGATTGAGTGAGTGAGTGAGCGAGCGAGCGAGTGAGTGGAGTGGGTTTAACTGGAGTGAGTGAGTGAGTGAGTGAGTGAGTGAGTGAGTGAGTGAGTGAGTGAGCGAGCGAGCGAGCGAGCGAGCGAGTGGAGTGGGTTTAACTGGAGTGAGTGAGTGAGTGAGTGAGTGAGTGAGTGAGTGAGTGAGTGAGTGAGTGAGTGAGTGAGTGAGTGAGTGAGTGAGTGAGTGAGTGAGTGAGTGAGTGAGTGAGTGAGTGAGTGAGCGCCTCGGCTTCGACCTGTCGACGACCGACTCCCAACGGTCCGACACCTCGCCAGATCATCGTTACCCCTTGGGTCGAGTGCACCAGTAGGCTCAACGCAACCTCGTGTGTAGAAGTAGCAAGCAGTAGCTGCGCTTTTGTTACGTAAGGCGATAAGACCAAGGTTATTTCTTCGTGTGCTTGTTTTGAAGTGCAATTAATAGGCAGGCGTGAATGCGCGTCTGCAAATACATTTTGAGACCATTTCTGACACTCGATATCAAAATTGTAGTGCAGCAAGCAAGCAGACCATCTAGATAAGTGAAAAGGCCGGCGTTTTGGACCATTTGATGAAAGTAAGGTTGCCGATATGCTTGATGGTCTGTGCGCCCCGTTCTTTCTACCCCTAAAGGAGGCGTGCCAATTCTCGCATGCGAAAAGATATGCGAAGGCTTCTCGCTCACTTGCGGAATACCTCAGTTCTACCGAGATCCAGGTCTGCGATGCCACCATGCTGCAGAAGCACAACATCCAAACCATTGTCCAAGGCACCCGTGTTGACGATTATATGCAACTGTGCATTGAACATCTGGATCACTCACTCTAAACATAAATGCGCCCACATTGGAGTAAAAAGGGCGCTGGAGGACATCTTACTTGCTTTTTACTTCTTTATGTTTAGAGGTCTGGACTTGTTGATAAAGTGTTGTTGACTTCATCAACTTTAAACTGCTTTGTGTTTTATCGCTTCAAGCAACCTTTTGATCATGCCGTAAAAGCGGCTCCACCAAATTAGCAAATCGGGTTACAACACAGGTGTAGAGTACTACGAATCCTAGTACGAGCGCTGGGTCGCAAGATTATTAAGGGCAAGCGCTTTTACAATAGCGTCTACTCTGGATGGCAGTGAAAACCTCGCTTTTCCTGCTGACGACATGCCCCCGGAACTACAGCTCACGGAAGCCGAAAATGCGCTCGTCATGCCACCTGTACATATTTATTATTGTGTAAATAGTTTGGGTATAATACCTCTCCCCCTATCCTCTCTTCCTGTCCTTTCACCTCTTTCATTTTATTTCTCCATTCTGCCTCCTATCCTTTATTTCCGCTGCCCCGGCTCAGGTGCTTCAGCATCGATGGTAGATGCCGGGGCTAGCAAAAATATTATACTCCTTTTTATTAATATTTTAATAAACCAGTACTGCTACTAGTATTTAGCTCTAATCTTATGATACTTTTTGGGACCGGTTATTAATTTTCCTTGTGATCCTTGGTGTCGTTTTCCAGATGATTATGTCCTCAATGTAACAGCGCATACCTTAAAAGCCACAGGAGCAGAGGCGACACCAAAGCATGCCCTTTTGAAGATAGAAACAACCTGCAATTCCTTATAAAGGTTGTTAGGTCCCTACTCCCCGGTGTCGGTTAAAAAATATAATATGCAGGCTGGTAAAACAGCGCAAAAAACGAGTGACAAGAAGGAAGCAAGACGCAGATTGAGCGCTGATTTACAACTACTGCTTTATTAGCCAAACCTAGTTATAGTGCAACCGCGTAACGTTCCAAACACAATGCTGGGCTCCGGTTGCGTTCAAGGGTAGAATCTGGAAAGCGTTTGTTGTGACTAAATTAGTGCGCCGATATCAAGGGTCCTCTAAAAAAGTTTTGTGTAACGATTGCAACTGGTTTCCGGGGCATGCCAGGCTGTTTATCGCAAATGTCTCCCGCACTATATGCAGCGTATAAAACGACTGGTATAAGTATCTTGGGACTCCGGTGCATAACAGCCGATGATGGCTAGGGATTGCTTCGCACTAATTGGAACAGCCCAGCAGACGGCGCCCACTTCAGCAGCAGGAATTGTGGCATGGAGGGGGAAAAAAACTAGGAGGGAGCGTGACGTCATAATCTTGAAGCCTAGTCATACAAAATATAATAGAAAGCCTCATGGGATATGGGCCCTCACGTGACAAGGCAGCGGTAGCTCTTAGCCGGATTTAGGTTTCGGTTTCGCGCTCTCGATGTTTTGCGGAGCACGGACGTTCACTAAAAAGCACCGCGATCGAAGCTGGTTGGCAGTCTGGTAACTGTGGAGGGCCTATTTCCCAAGTCAGCAGCGGCGTCAGAGGAGGATGGCTTGCAGAGGCTGAGCGCGTGACGTCATGCTCCCTCCTAGATTTTTTCTTCCTCCATGAATTGTGGACATGCCCTTGCACTCGCATGCTTTCTCCTCTCCTTCGTTTTCCGGCGCAGGAGCGCCGGACAGTCGACGCTATCGTGGTATATTGAGAAAATCCCGAAAGCTGTACGTGTTTGCTACGTTCTTAGAGCATGGAAGACACGATGCATGTATGGTAGAACTGTAACTTTTTTCTTAACATTATAGAAGCTTTCAAACTTTCAAAAGGTGGCTGTGGCTCAACTCAGCTGAGCTAGGATATACAGAAGTGAAAGCTCTGTTAAGCATGGTTAGACATGGTTTAGCTTTGGTTCATCTTTATTGCTTCAAGACGTCAGCGAGAGCAAACCACGGGATGCGTCACGTTCCACAAGTGCAGGAGCGAGCGTCCAGAGCGGCGACATGACTGCCAAGCGCATGAGCGAATCACGTGGCACATCATATGCCACAGCTGGCGAGGAGGAGCGGCCGAGCAACAGCCAGCGCAGTGGCGAACGTTAATGCCAAGCGCGCAGCTGTGGCGACGAAGGTGAAGCCGGAGATGAAGATCCAGGCACCTACCGGGCACTATTTCCCACTTGTGGCGCGCCTCCCGTTAGAGGTCAAATCTAAGAGCCAGATGACCTTCAGGCTCAGCATGGGAGGAGTAGAGCTTTTAGCTCTAAAACGCGTGCCACCTGCCAGTTGACGCAGGAGTTCCCGTATGTGTAACGGGCAACGCGTCGGCGATGACAGCTTGGGAATCGAGAGAGGAGAAAGGGGACTGTTTCTGATGATAGTACAGGACACAGGAAAAACAGGAACTAAACTACACACTGTCACATTTGAGTAGGCGCATTATATGGTTAATTTCTGCGTGAGTAGCGGGCTATCACAACAGAGTGACTTGTAACTTAAGTTACGTACATTTTCCAAATTTTCCGGACGCTGCTGCATCAAAGGCCCGAATCCTAAAAAGTACCTGCTGAATTCATTCGCAAAAAGTTTACCGAAAAGAACAGTCGCTCCTAATGTCATTTGAGTCGGGATGTTGGCTTCAGATTTCTGAAGAAGATATTTTACCGTATGCCTTGTTTCATGAGGACCCGAGGAAACGTTTGATATTTTTCGAGCGTAATGGTTAATTCAAGATTTTTATGTCAGAATTTAACTTATTTCTTACTCTGTACACTCCTTTTGAATTGTCAGATTCTTTAATTTTACGAGCGCGCTAAAATATTCTATTTCGCGCATTCATTCGCCTGAGCACTTTCCCTGTGATCCATGGCTTCCTTCCGTTTCATGTAACCATTGTTATAATTGGAAAAGCATATTCACACTACCATATTATTTTTTCCAAGAACACTTCGTATAAAGTATGATGATTATCCTCCGCGGCACGCAGTCGGCTTTGAGTTATTAAGCAAGCAAGGGTATTTGAAAGAATAACAAAATGTTAGCATTCGCAAGTTCGCATCGTTAAATCCTCCTTAAGAAGCACATTGCCACTACGAAATTACGCTTACAAATCAGGCGTCTGTAACACCATTAGTCAGTTCTTCCTCAGTTTGTAACTCATAAATTGAAACACACACAAAAAACAAAATGGCAAGGGAAAGAATGTCAGCAGCTGAGTGTGCACGAAGCCGCCTAGAGAACTGCGACGAGTGGAACTAATTACTCCTATTTTTGTCACTTAAGTGACAAAAAATAAAAATTAGGGCGCCACTTAAGAACCGCCTTTAAGGGTATGACTCGATAGCGTTAATAGCTCCCGTAAGTGGCTACTCTTGCCGACTCAGATACGGACACTGCTTTAGATTAGAGCGTTAGATCTATTTACTCAAGGTCGGGTGACTCCGAAAAGTTGCCATTGATTTCAAAATGGCGACTGCAGTGGCAACACCACTCGATGTCAGGTGGAAAACCACCATAGTAACTACTACGTGGTACAATTCCACGGTATCATACCATGTGACAAAGACGGTCGTATAGCAACAGCGTATATATCTATAAGCACCATGCCAAGTGCTGCATATACTTGTATACTTTCGTTTCTCTTTCGTAAATCCTCGATGTTGGACCACATAGTGGTACCATTGGTACAGAGATTGTGAACCACCTAATTAGCGTAGAATATTCAGAGTCTCGGTAAACGATTCAGCGCGTTATGGGGCATAGAATCACCTGTCAGTCAAAGCATACTCTGTTATAGCTATTCGTACCGACGACCTTTGGTCTCCAAAACCATAATTTCTTGGATCTTCAGACGGCCATTACGACCAAACTATTCGACGGAGGACATTCGAATTGGTGTCAAACGATTTGTCTTATAAAGCATCCATTGGCATTAAAATGGGGTTAGAAATATAAATAGTGGGTATAACGAATTTTGTGCCGGATATAATTAAGACGGATACACGTCATGTGATCATGATGCAATATCCATTCGATAGGCGGCGCTGTACGCGGTTGACTCGAGTAAGCCAAGACGACATACATATTAAATCCCGCTTTAACCAAGCCAGCGTGACCTAGGGGCAGCGCGTCCGACTCCTATCCCAATGGTCAGGGGCTCGATTCCTGACTGATTACCCATGTAGTTTTTTATCAGCGCAATTCACTTACTTTGTACTTACATGCCTTAGATTTGAGCTATGTTGGCACCTTTTAATCATCAGTTTTCTAGTGTTTTAGTCACTTTTCATTCCACAGCTCCGCAGGGGACGTCACGACCCCCTGGGCCAATCCGGCTTCTCCGCACACACCGGCGACGCCGACAACTACGCCGCGTTCTGCGCTGCACGGGACCCTCAACGCTATCGCGTTAAAGCTACACTCAGCAACGTAGGCGGACATGTCGTGTGCAACGATTTATGTTGGGCGCTCCGCTTGGAACATACAGCACCCGAGCAGGGAATGTAGGGGTCAGCAGCTGCCGTAACTACACCGAAACTGCTAAAACAGCCAGGATGGCCCTGGGAAGCACCAGGGACGAAAAAACTTGCTCCATCGACTGCACGATGATACCACGACTCTCCCGTCCCCTCACACACGTATTCCTCGACAGTCGATGCACCCCTATTCTGTCAGTAACAGTATACAGGGTGTTTCTCATATGACTACACGATTTCTAAAAATATGCTTCTTGAGGTGGAAGAGCGTCTTTTTCGGCATAGCATTGTCAGTGGTGTTGTACATCATAATACAGCTAAGACGTCCAACTGACAGGTTAGTTTCCAGGTTAGTTTCTGTGCCTGCCCGGCATACGTGGTCTGGGCATCCCTCCTGTAAGGGTTAACACTGAACTCGACAGTGGCACAAAGACAAATACATGGCCTCAAATGAATGTTGATTACCTAACGTTGAATTGTTAACTTTCTAATTACTTTTTGGCCTCCTTAATTATTGAGAAGCGTGTAGCCCACCGTAAGTAATACCCATGCCATTTTTTAGAATTTCGAAAACGCGGTAACCCTCGGTGCTGTGGCTCAGTAAATTTTGGCTACATCGCTCCAAAATACATGCGATTTCGAGAAGTTTGCAGGCAAAGCAACCTCTCCAGCGCCTCTAATTTGTCGAAATAGCCAATTTTTTTTTGGACCAAAACACCAAGAGTAATCGCGTTTTCGAAATTCTAAAAACAGATATGGTTATTACGGTGGGCTACATGCCTTCAAATAATTAAGGAGCCTAACAGTAACAGTTAAAAAGTTAACTATTCAAATATTACTTAACCATCCTAGTAGTTAACACGTCTTGGCTGTATTTTTCTCTAATACACCTCTAACAATGCTGTGCAGCAAAAAAAAAAACATCTTATAACCCAGAAAGCCTATTTTTAAAGAAAATATGAAAAGTCTTAGGTGAAACAACCCGTATAAGCTGCATCGTCTTTTGTTTTGTGGTTTATAACCTCTGTCGCCGCTGAACCCCTAGTCCAGTTTCTACTACGTACTACCACCCATACGGCTTCGGAAGATGCACTGCTTTTAAGGCAAAAGCCTTATATGGCTCATCAGCAAAGAAACGCGACTTCGGCGTGCTGGAAAACGGGTTCAGAAAATCCCCGATGATGTCATCAGCAAAGAAGAAAATTTATTCCGAAGGTGCACGGAACTTCAACCAAGGCCTTCAGACTGCGAATCGAGCACGCAACCCATGGGCCACAAAACCGCGCTGCACCATGGCGAATGTAGGTGAACCTGCTGTATGCGTTGCCTTGCGACGGTATGCTAATGAGTGCGAGTGTCATTAAAAATCGAAAAGAGAAAATATAAATTAAAAAAATTGTTTCCTTTGCCTTCAAAGCACGTAAATAGTCTTAAGTGCCCTCCGTAATTTCTGTTGTCACGTGTGGAGGATGATTTTGGAGTGCATTCACCCCTGAGCTCCGGACCTGGCGCGGAACCGAAGTCTCCTCTCTCTCCCAATAAAGACAGTCATATTGCCTCGGCTTCTTTTGACTAATAACGCGCACGTGCGCATTCCATTCAAGACAAGATTAAAAGGAATGGGTACTCAACCAAAACCGCAAAACTCAACGAAACATCATGAGCCGGGTTTTAGCGAAAACAGCGCACGGCTCAAAGTGGTCACAGCTGCGTTATGCAACTGTCCACGCATAGTCAGGTCAGCGCTGGCGGCTTGCTGTCTGTCTTGAGACAGGAAGAAGAAAGCAGAAGCCCCCCTTCCCCCCCCCCCCTCCTCCTCCTCCTTCTCTCGCCCGAGAGAAGGCGAGGCCATACGGGACAGGCACATAAGCCTAGCTCGAGCCTTGAGGTCCTCTGTGGTTAGTTACGAAACAACTGCGTTTCCGGCTGGAATAACGCAGTTTTCCAATTAGGAGCGATACCGTCGTCCTGAGGGACACGGCGCTGGACGCGTACGGATTAATTCCGTCTGCTGAGCGCTGTTTAATGCGCGGGTCGAAGTAAGGAAAGCCTTTGCACAACTGTGAAAGCTGGCGAAAGATTTCGTTGCTGTCCGGTGCTCTTACCAACTGAGCTACTGTGACTGTTGGCTCCCTTCATATGTTTATCAAAAACCGAGCCCCTCATTTCCTTATATATATATATATATATATATATATATATATATATATATATATATATATATATATATATATATATATATATATATATATATATATATATATATATATATAGAGAGAGAGAGAGAGAGAGAGAGAGAGAAAGATAAACGTACGTATTTGATTGCTAGAGGAAAAATGCAAAGTTGTTTTCAACTTAGCATATATATAGATATTTATAAGTAATTTTCTTTAAAAAAAAGTAATTGATTGGCACTAGATATTAAAAAAAAAGAAACATACCCTATGCACCTTGATTTCGGTGACTGTTGGCTTCCTTAATGTTTGTCAAACGAGCCCCTCACTTCATTTGCCATATATATATATATATATATATATATATATATATATATATATATATATATATATATATATATATATATATATATATATATATATATATATATATATATATATAATCACCAAAATTGAAAAACATAACAAGATTTAATTCAAGACGTTTCGGCTGGTCGTCCAGCCGAAATGTCTTGAATTAAATCTTGATGATGTGTTTTTCAATTTTTGGTGTTTTTATATAATATTGACCAATCAGCTTCCAGAAATCAATTTTGGTATATATATATATATATATATATATATATATATATATATATATATATATATATATATATATATATATATATATATATATATATATATATATATATATATATATATTCGTGGTGTAACTGAGCGGACAACGCACTTTTTACGCTTACGGACCGATCACATAAATTAAGAGCTTAAAGAGACGATGTTTGCACAAGTTTAACGAAGTTTGCCAGAACGACATGCAGGATATCGAAAAGTGCTAAATGAAAAAGGGTGTCGCCTACTGTTCTCAGCCCAACGATACTCAACAATTCTGCACAAAAGCATTTTTGAGCGGGAAACCTCTTATGAACGCATTTTTTTTTCATATAATGCAATATTTAACTATCACTCGATGAAGCCGTGAATTGTTTTATCTATTAACTTTTTTGCTCTCATCAGGGGCGTTCCCCATTGGTTTTTTTTTTTGTGGGAGTCTTTACTGTTCGATGTGATCTAACACTTTAAAAGGAAGATTTTGCTACATATCAGAAGAATGTATGATTACCTTCAATATTTTCGTAACAGTATCTTACAATTTTCCAATTATAAATATTTTGGTCCGAAATTGTTGGACGTGAGACGAATTCGGCCGCTTGCAGCTAATAATGCCCCTGTGGCGCGTTTCGCGTGCCAGTGAAGTTTGCCACACTTTAGTCCAGTTTCAATGACCGCTAAATGCGCGGCCTGCTCTTTCCGATCCTGAGACGATGCATCTGCAGCATTCGCCAGCGGGAACGTCGCATAGTGAGTGCGTTTAACCCCATTCTGCGGCTAAAAGTGGCCCAAAGCCGCGGCCGGGACGAAATCCTTTATAAAAATGGCGTATAGACAGTCTATAAAGTTTTTATAGACTATATTGCCTTTCTATAGATATTTCTTTTTATCTATTGATAGTCTATAGACAAAAGTCTACTAAAAGTGTATTGCCATAAATCTATAGATTGTGTATAGACTGTGTATAGAATTTGCACGGCCTATAGACTGCTTTCTAAGGTTTGTGTATAGAGAGTCTATAGAGTTTATAGAGATGAGTCTATGTAGAGTCTATAGACTGTCTAAAGAAATTTTTGTGGGGGATCTGTAGGCAACCGATCGCGCACGGCCTGAGTGCATCGACGAGCTGTAGTTGCTTCGCAAGAAGACACACCCGGTGCACGGCTATATATATCCACACAGACGAGGGACGCATCTTTTCGAGTCAGGGAACCGTCGATATCGCCTGCGTGTCCCTCCGCTCTCAAGTGCGTACTTTTTTTCTAAGAATGCGCATAGCATCCCTCCAGGCTGCTTGCTCCAGACTGGAACACTCAGTCATAGCCAGAAAGGCGACAGACGCGATCCTTGCCTCGCACTCGGAAGATGCAAATTGAGACAAATCTTGATTGATGGAGGTCCGGATTTGGCCTGTCCCAAACTTCGGGGGTCCCCGCGAAAGATAGCGACAAGGAAAAAAATAAAGAGCATTCGACAGCGATATGCTGCATCGGTGCTGGAAGATGCAGAGCGAGACAAACGAGACAAGACGAGGGAAGGAAAGAACAAGAGATATAGAGATACGCGTGACGGAAGGGGCTCGCAGAACAGAAAACGACACTCTCCGATAAAGGGCCCCTGCGCGGGACATCCAAATTTCGAAGCACCGGGCCGACCAATCTCGCTAATGGACGCGCAGCTTAGGATGATGCTCGGCCACCTCGAGCTTAATGCATGGAAAGCCGATATCAGCGACACCTTTCCATTCACGGCTCGTTTTCGCCCTCCGCGACGTTGCTCGGCTCCGTCGTTCAGGGCGCCCTCTTTTTTTTCCCCCATTCCCTTTTATTCTTTGGCCTTCGTTCCCTTTCTAATCGCCGCGTGGACGAACCTCCAATACTTGTCGCAAGAAGTGATACCTGTTCTCTCTATTTTTTTTTTTGCAACTGCCTTTAAAAGACGCGTTAGGGAGAGAAATGGCAGAATAACGAGGTGGCGTTTTTCGCTCGAGCCCAGCCTAATCCTGCTATGCAACTCGTTAAAAATTTAGTATTTTCTCCGGGATGAGGCGTGCGGTGGGACACACACACACACACACCCGCAGGCTTGTCGCGTGCGTTATACAACGGCCGAGTGCTTGGCGGTGTCGCGCGGAGCTGCAGCCTCTGTGAAGTTTACTCAATGTTCGCGGAAGCAATGGATTAAGCACTCTCCAGTTTTAATGATTCACCCGCGGGCGGAACTTTCCTTGGGCGCGCACACCTCAGGAGCACCTGACCTTTGGCTGAGACAGCGGTGTCCGCAAGAAGCAGGGAGCAGCGAAGCGTTATGGCTCACAAAGATGGTGACTTAGTCCGAAATGCCTTGCAGAAACAGGGCTGTTCTACCTGATCACGCCATTACGTTAAGTGAGTGGGCTAAGAAATTGCGATCACGTAAGCTCAGGGAAACTGAACATTAGGTGGGCTCCCCTTTAGTGGTATGAGGCAGTTCTTTGTAATAGCATAACAGTAAGTGACCATTACCAGGGGACTGTACGGGAATAAATTAGAGTCTTGGCTGCCAGGTATCAAGTAAAGGCCCCCGTAGCTGCCCGCGCAAATAAAAGGTCAGTGAAATTGCGTGCAGTGATCCCGTGTCTGTTTCAGGAAGAAAAGAAACATCCAGCGCAAAGGTGTGAATTGTGCGCGAACTTGACACAAGTTATTTTTCTCTGCTCGCATCTTCAACATCCAACAACCCGGTTCAAGGCGGAAAGAAAGCATATCAAGTGATATAAGTACAGTCGTGCCCGTTTAATACGACCCCCATTATTATGGACGACTCGAATTGTAGACAATTTTTATCGGAAGAAAATTTTTGAACATATTTACACCTTGTTAATATGGAAACTCGCAGTCCGGGAAATGAGAGCGTGAAAATGTACGGAGTTCATTGGGGCCCATGTATTTCTGTGCCGTTATTACTGACAACTATGAGAAAAATTCTCAGTGACTCTGGCAGACTTGAAATTGAAAATTGGTTTTGGGAAAAAGGAAATGACGCAGTATCTGTCTCACGTATCGGCGGACACCTGAACCGCGCGCAGTAAGGGAATGGATAAAGAAGGGAGTGAAAGAAGACAGGAAGAAAGAGGTGCCGTAGTGGAGGCCTCCGGAAAAATTTCGACCACCTGGGGATCTTTAACGTGCACTGACATCGCCCAGCACACGGGCGCCTTTTGCACTAAGAGCAAGAACTGCTTTATGTGAAATGCCCAGCGGAGTCTCGCGTTTGGTTTTCGCGAAAGTGATTTTCTAGCCAGTTTTTCTCACAACGGAACGTTGCAGAATGTGGAACACTTTTAACCTCTTCTACTGTAGCCTCATCTACTGTCGTCTCAGTAGCCATGGCATATTGCAGCTGAACACGAGAGACGGAATCTCGGCTGCGGCGACCGCATTTCTATGCAGGCAAAATGCAGAGTCAGTGTACTGTGCGACATTAGAACTCTCCATACACTTCCTGTTCCGGACAAATCTCTCGCCGCCACGAAGCTATGCATTTTTCGACGCATACATCGAAATGAACTCTTTACTCCTGTCTGTTCTCATTTCTCCCGAGCGACACTCAGCAGCTTGCCTGAATTGTCCCTAACCCTATGCTGATGTGGAACAGTCTCCTTTTCTCCTGCAACATTGCCGTTCAGTCTCCTCATTTTACATGCCTTTCGCCCACGATGTTTCGGGTTTGGCTTTTGTGACCCTGGCTCAGGACATCCTCGATGCTTAATATTGCGTGAAAATAAAGTTCTCTCTCTCTCTCTCTCCGAAAGCCGCCGCGGTGGCTCAGCGGTTATGGTGCTAGGCTGCTGACCCGAAAGAGGCGGTTTCGATCCTGGCCGCGGTCGTCGAATTTCGATGAATGCGAAACTCTAGAGGCCCTTGTACTGTGCGTTGCTAATGCACGTTAAGGAACCCAAGGTGGTCGAAATTTCCGGAGCCCTTCACTACGGCGTCCCTCATAGCCTGAGCTGCTTTAGGACGTTAAACTCCCATTAAAAATAAACCAAATCTCTCTTTCTCTTTTTATGTCAGCGCTCAATAAAGATTCCCAGGTGGTCAAAATTAATCCAAAGCCCTCTTATTAATCCGGAGCCCACGTGCCATTTCGGGACGTTGAACTCCGCACTCCATGCCATTCCACCTGAGTATTAGCTTTGTGTTTTATACTAGAAGAAAATAGTAGAGCTAAGCTTCTCGTGTTTCTAAGCCAAGCTTCTAAGTTTTTTTCGCCTTAGCGCATTAATCAGCGAGAGGTGACTAGCATTAGCGGCCGAGAGCATCTGTTGCAGGGCTGGGCGCGATACTTGAAAAAAGTATCTTCGATACTGATACCCGATACCCCCACAAATAATATTTCCGATAACGATACTGTTATGAACCCGCAGGCGCTACCAACATGTGCCGGGCTTATATCGCACTAGGTTCACCAACCCAAGCTATCTATTATCTGCAGTGGTCTCGGTGACGTCACTAGCCAAGAGGCTATAAAAACTACAAACTGTTTGAAAGTTTGTTCGTTCTTCGCCAACCTGTTGTCGATTCAGTTCAGATACCAAATAGCGAACCCAAATTCAATTCCAAACCATGTACTTGACAACGTATCGTCGATACGTCGATACATCACTGAAATTGCCAGTATTAATAAAGCCGGTAAAATCACTTGCTAGGCTAAGTAATTTCCCCGCAGATTCTGAAATTTATGGAGTAGCGTACATGATACAGCGCACTGTGCTTTAAAGGATGTAAAATATCCGGGCGGTTGGATTTATTTAAGCTTCATTGTCGGCGCAGCTGGCCTCGTTAAGACTTTAGCGTTGCAATGAAGCCACGGTGACGTTGAAATGATCACTTCCATAAGGAGGCTAGCAAAATCTTTTTTTAAAGCTAATGTTGATACGAGGTGGCAAGCCAAGGAAGGGGACGACATGATGACTGATTAAAATATGATTTAATGGATGCGGGCCTAGCGCGAGCGCACCGTCCCGTGCCACTGCCCTCTTCTTCTTCGTAACACTACCCGGGCCCTCCGAGCGATCGTCCCGATCGATTGCTTGAATTCTCATTGGTGAGGTGACGATGAGCATGCCCAGAACGGATAGGAAAAGATGAAAGGCTTGCCACCAAGATGAGCGAGATGATCTGATGAACGGTTGCTCCCGGAGCTTCAGGTCCAGCGGTCGGGCGCCCACAGCCGAAGGTCAAGGTTTAAGGACTCGCAGGAGAGTTTGGGCGGGGGTGCCGTCTTGGTTCGGGTCATAGTACGTCTGGTCCTGGTCGTATAGTGTCTTGTGGTCGGGGACGGGACGGGGCGGGGGAAAGCGGCTGGTCGGTTCTGGTCAGTTCGAGCTGGCAGGTGGCAGGTGGCGCGAGCGCTGCGTCCCCCGCCACTGCTCTCTTCTTCGTCTTCGTAACATTATCTTTCATGCGAACCGGTCTCTGAGTACTTAACTACATAAGTATAAACTTGACTGATGCTATCCGTTTGTTATATTTACCAGTTGCCTCTGCATTTGCCCTGTGCTAAAAGGTGCAAGCTTCATGCACTTGTGAAAGCTGTACAGATATTTCCCCAGCACTCTGTTTAACAGACGTTTGAAATTGATTTTTCAGCATTGGAAGTTAGAAAAAAATAAAGATTAAAAGGACTAAAAGCGTTTATTAACCAAAAAACCTATCTTGCTGATATATGTAATTTAAATGCCTTTTTACTTAACGGTAGTGAGAGCAAATGAAAGAAGCCAGAGTGGTACTGAACCACGAGCACGTTGCTGTGTTATACTTCGTGCAGGTGCCTTTTATCAACGGATAAGTGGGAAGCTTGCCACTTCGGCTCTAGGATCTTCGGTAGTTAAGAAACTCAAGTTTCACTAGCGCCTCTCGAGAGCTGCGGCTCGATGTAGTGTTGCTCCTCCATACGAAAGGAAAGCGTCAGCTGATGCATTTGACACTGCCGGCGCTGATGACCCCATTGACCGGCGTATTGAACAGTGCGTGACCTTTTTCGTGCCTACAAGGTAAACAACAGATGTTCTGTAAGCTCCTGAGCATGAACGCAAAATTCTTCCATTTCTCTAGGCAGCCACCGCAATTTGAAATAGGGGTGCAGGGCCGTTGTTTTTACCACACCGGCGTGTCTGTCTCATCGTCCCTTCTGTCAACGACTGTTCAGAAGCGCAACATATACCAGGTGTTTCAAGGAAGACTCTCAAAAATTTTCAGAAATAGGTTTTTTGAGGTAAAACCATGGCTTTTACGGCATAGTATTACCAGTGTTGGCGGACACCAGAAAACCGGTGAATCATCTTAAGTAGCAAGTTGGTTAACTAATTTTCAATAATTAACTTTTTAACTAGTAGAGTCGGGTGCCTGTCTAGTTGCAAATAGATATTTGTAGCTGGTCGCTAGTAATTACCATTCAGATTTTAGAATTTAGAAAACGCGATTATGCACGGCGCTGGGGCTCGACAAAATATGGCTGCATCGAGCCAAAATACATGTGCTTTCGAAAAGCGTGCAGGCAAAGCAACCTTTCCAGTGCATGTAACTAGTCAAAAAATCCAAATTTTGTCCAGCCACAGCGCCAAGGTTAATCACGTTTTCGAAATTATAAAAAATAGTATGGCTATCACCAATGACCAGCTACGAATCTCTAATTGCAACTAGTCGTCTAACTCTACTACTTAAAAAGATAATTATCAAGAATTAGTTAACCAGCTTACTACTTAATACGATTAACCGGTTTTCCTGTGTCCGCCAACATTGGTAATACTATGCCGCAAAAACCATATTTTTACTCTAAAAAGGCTATTTTTGAAAATTTTTGAAAGTCTTCCCAGAAACATCCTGTATATATCGTCTGCCGAACAATTACCACAGGAAGACGGCTGACTGGGCCAACGGCATTGCACAGCAGCCTCAAAATTTTCGGTACACTCTTTTCTTTGAATATCGAGAATCGTTAAAATACATCATCATCATCATCATCATCATCATCATCATCATCAGCCTGACTGCGCCCACTGCAGGGCAAAGGCCTCTCCCATGTCTTTCCAATTAACCGTATCCTTTGCCAGCTGCGCCCACCGTATGCCCACAAACTTCTTAATCTCATCCTTTCTGCCGCCCCTTTAAGGACCCTTAAGGACCAGCCCTTAAGGACCAGCGGTTATCTTGCCTTCGCATTACATGCCCTTCCCGAGCCCATTTCTACCTCTTGATTTCGACTAGGATGTCATTAATCCGCGTTTGTTCCCTCACACCCACTCTGCCCATTTCCGGTCCCTTGACGTTACACCTATCATTTTTTCCTTTCCATGGCTCGCTGCGCTGTCCTTAGCTGAAGCTGAACCCTTTCCGTTAGCCTCCCCGTTTCTGCTCACGTAGGTGAGTACCGGTAAGATACAGCTGTTGTACACTTTTCTCTTGAGGGGATATTGGTAAACTGCCACTCATGATCTGCGAGAGCCTGCCATATGCGCTCCACCCCATTCTTATCCTTCTAGTTATCTCCCTCTCATGATCCGGATCAGCTGTCACTACCTGCCCTAAGTAGACGTATTCCTTCTTTACCACTTCCAGCACCTCGCTACCAATACACGATATATAAAAACGTATTTTCGATACTGATACTCCGATACTTGAATTTTGGCAAACGATATGTATCACCTATACACAAAATGTTTTAAAAGATAGTAGCGGAGATACGTGTGGTCTTCGATACTGCTCGTGCCTGATCGCTTGTTGCAGCAATCGCTCCACCGAACGTGGTTGATGAGACGCGGCTATTTTCCAAGGCGACGGTGCGATGAGCTGCATGACCCACGCATGCGCAGTAATGGTGGCTGAGCTGCGCCCACACCACTTTTCCCCCTGGCGCGCCCGCTTCCCGAACACCTGTGCCTGGCACCGCCTCCTCCACTGCTCGGCGCCTCTTCTTCTCCGCGGTTTATCATCGGTGTACGTTCCTGGGGCTAACCGCACGGATGGCACCCGTTAGCTTAATTGTTTTGTTTGGTTTATGGCTGGTTTGACGTCCCAAAGCGACTAAGGATATGATGGACGCCGTAGTGAAGAGTTCCGCAAACTTCGACCATTTGGTGTTCTTCAACGTTCACTGACATCGTGCAGTACACGCGTGACCTCAATCCTTTCGCCTCCATCGAAATACGACCGTCACGGCCGGTATCGAACCCGCGTATTTCGGGTTAGCAGCCGAGCGCCATAACCAGTGAGCCACCGCGGCGGGTACATCATGCGGTAATGTATAGTACAGTTCTCACAGTAAAAAAAAAATTACCACTGTTGCTTTATGCGTTCGCATTAGTACTGTTAACAATGCCAATACACGTTAAAGATCCCTGGGTAGTAATAATTCCGACCACCTTGTGTGGTAAAAACATTTATTGACCCCCAAAATATTTATGGTTTATGATTGTTTAACGTCCCAATGCGACTCGGGCCATGAGGGACGCCGTAGTGAAGGGCTCCGAAAATTTCGACCAGCTGGAGTTCTTTAACGTGCACTGACATCGCACAGCACACAGGCTTCTAGAATTTCGCGTTCATCGAAATTCGACCTCCGCGGCCGGGATCGGGCCCACGTCTTTTGGGCCAGCAGCCGAGTGAGCCGGCGCGGGTGACCCACTGAGCCGGCGCGGCGGCTAATGAGCCCAAAAGAGAGACCAAGTGAGGGGTGTGTGCAGTAAATGGAAGAGGGAGCTAGGCCGCACTAAATGAACATGAGCCCTTAGGCCCCTGCGACCTCGGCGGGTCAGCGCGCCAGACGGAGTTGAGGCTCCGGCTGTGAACCGAGCAGCACGTTCTCCCACCACTGCGGAAGTTCGAGTCCCACGTATGGTGGCGCGGGTCTGTTTGCATAGGTTCGATAGGTGTGAGTAAAGACCGCTTTAGGGTGGCCGCATAAACGGCACTTTGGTTGCCCCTCGGTGGAGTGAATGAATGCGTTGAGGTAGTGCGTACACTCTAAACACGGATAGCATATATGGGAGCAAAAGGAGGTAACCTGTTCCCTAGCGCAATCTTTAAGTCGGTGCGCTATAGGACCGGTTAGTCCTTTCTACTCCTTTCTGTTTAGCGTCTATGAAGAGTTTCAGTTTCCAATTGCCGTCAAGTGACCTGCTCGGCCTGATTTAAAGTATGATTAGGGGGACTGTTGGGATCTTTAAAGTGGACTGGCGGTGGTGGTGAAAACTTTAATTCAACAATGAGAAAAGGTGAAGCCCGTGGGCTCCCTAAAATAGGTGTCGTCCCTAGTCCAGGAAGTCAATGGTCGAAGCCGCTGCTCGAGCACGTTGGACCAGAGGTGGTTGTTGCTCTAATCCGGAGCTGCTCAGCAGGGTCGCCTCCCGGTCCTCTCGAGTGGGGTGGCGAATAGGGGATAGATTGGGATTCCGTTGGCAGGCCCAGACCGCGTGTGATCTACCTAATCACCACAGTGCTGGCATTGTCCATTGATATTAGTCTGATATTAGTGAATTTATACCAAACAGAAATTCATCTTCACTCTTTCTTCACCCCTTTACTGAGCACGAGGTGACATCAGTTTTCCTTTCACTAAAAAATAGCTTAAGTTGCGATGCAGAAGGCATGCAGGTTCGCCCTATCAAGTATGTGCTTGATATCATTTCCCCGTACATTACCTATATTTTTAATCTGTCTTTGTCAAGCGCTATCTTTCCTAAACGAATGCAAATAGCCAGAGTGTCGGTATTGTTCAAGAAAGGTGATGTTAATGATACTAAAAATTACAGACCCATTTCTATATTACCTGTTTTTTCGAAGGGACTAGAAAAACTAATACTAATGCAGGTTTCGAAGTTTTTTGACAAACATAGCCTAATTTCTCCAGCCCAGTTTGGATTTAGAAAACGACGGTCTACAGAATTAGCACTACTTCATCAAAAAGAATTTATTTATCGCAATTTGAAATTAAGAACATTGTCCTTGGTATTTATATTGATTTTACTAAAGCATTTGATTGCATCCTTCATTCGGTTCTACTTGATAAGCTTGAAATCTACGGTAATCGAGGGCACTGTGGAAGCCTTATAAAATCGTACCTTGATAATTGCTATCAATACATTGAAATAAACAACAGCCGCTCAAATTTGAAACATATCACCAGCGGCGTTCCTCAGGGTAGCATTCTTAGCCCGTTCCTGTTTATTGTATATATAAATGACTTAGTAAATATCTATAAAGATGCGAAATGCGTAATGTACGCAGACGATGCGAGTATATTTTTTCATCACCTGACATTAGTAGCCTTGAGAATAAAGCTAACACTGCTCTGAAAATTCTTCATTTATGGTCAAAACAAAGCTGTCTACAAATCAATATAAACAAAACAAAAGCAATAATCTTTAGGCCCATATCTAAACAAATAATCAGTTCCGTCAACCTTGTCTATGACGATGTAAACATAGAAATTGTAGATAGATTTAAAATACTTGGAGTTATTTTCACACAGAATATGCTTTGGGACATGCACATAGAATCGATATTGGGCAAATTATCTCGTGTAGTTGGCATGATGGTGCGGCTGAGACCACTATTACCTTACAGAATCAAGGTTCTTGTTTATAACACCCTATTTTTCTCTACACTTTATTACTGTCTGCTCGTGTGGGGTACCACATCACGTACGAATCTAGAAAAGATACATATACTTCAGAAAAAGTTTTTGCGAGTACTATTTAACATGCCTTACAATGCCCACACATCAGACTTATTTCCGAAAGCAAATATAATACCCGTGTTTAACCTTTATCATTACAAGTTAAGTCAAGCTTTCAAACGGGAGGTAAAAGAGAATTCACAGTTCCTTCATGAGTTATCTAATCTCACCAGGAACACACATTCTTACATCACAAGATGTACGGAACAGTGGAAGGTAGTCACTCCGCGTGCCAACTATTCTACACAAAAGATATCATACACACACTACCAATACTTTTAAATTTGTTTCTGAAATCAAGTCTTGATATTTATATAACTGATGTACAAGCTTTACGTCAGCACTTTGTCACTCAATCTTTCTTAAATAATTGAAGAGCGTTTATCAGGTAATTTTTTGTGCAAATTTCACATGTGGTCAATTGCTATGTATATCTCCTGCTCAATCGCTGTTTGCCTTGTAAAGGAGGCTGCGGGCTCTAGTCAAGTCGCTTGCCTCTAAAGCGACTTTTACTCGCAGTCTCCTCCATCACTGATGGAAATAAAGAAATTATTATTATTATTATTATTATTATTATTATTATTATTATTATTATTATTATTATTATTATTATTATTATTATTATTATTATTATTATTATTATTATTATTATTATTATTATTATTATTATTATTATTATTATTATTATTATTATTATTATTATTATATTTGGATCGAAGTGTTTTATTATAGCTGGGCAGAGCAGCGTATTGGTTTGTAGGAGCCGAAGGACGCGTTCCTCTGTTTTGGATAGGCCTTTCGCCGGGGGGATGTACACCCAGTGCAGCTGGCGGTAGTAATCCCGGATTGCACTGAAACGAAGTAGAGTTTAGGACGTTCGGGCTGCTCAGAGGAACGGGGAGGTTCCTGGTGAATGAGTACGCGGGTCGCTGCATCTGCAGCTTCGTTACCTCGGAGGCCCTGATGGCCTAGAGTCCAGATTATTCATTTTTGGTGCTGGATCCCGGTCCCTGATGCAAAGTCTCAGAATTCTTTGGGCCAGCGGAGAGATTTTCCCTCCCAAGCAGCTTTCACAGGCACTTCGACAGTCTGTGAGTATGCAGTTGGATTTAGGGTCTGCAACCGTCAAGGCGATTGCGACCTCATCTGCTTGGTTTGGATCCGCGGCTCTAAATGAGAGTCTGTCCGCCTGAGTTCCCTGATGTACAACCGCCGCCGTGTAATATCCCCTGTTGTAATATCCCCTGGGCGATGGCCCGGCTACATCAACATAGTAAACCCCAGAACGGGAGCCAAACTGTCTTTCTTGCGCTTTGGCACGCGCCTATCTTCGGCCTTCATGTGTTTTCTTCGTCATATTGCGAGAGAGCGGGGGCACCCAGAGTTTGGTGCGCCAAAGCTGTGGGATGCTCTCTGTGTGTTCAGTTTCGCGGTCGCGTTGAATGCACAGATGGTCCAGCAGGCTGCGCCCCGGGCCGGTCTGCATAGTCCGCGTGTACTGATTTGTGAGGTGCGCCTGCCTGAGCTCTTGAATAGAGTTAGTGATCCCCAATGCAGAGAGTTTATGATTGGAAGTGCGGTTGGGAAGGTCTGAGGCGCGTTTGGTTACTTTCCCGAGTATTGCATCAGCCCTTTTCTCCTCGTGTATAGTCATGCTCAAATACGGAGCAAATTAAAAAAAAATCATGCTTGTTACTAGGGATATACTAGTTACAAAAAAACCCGCGTTTGTTTGAGACTCGACGATCATAAGTCCTACCTGTTCCCCAAGAATCGCCGCTAGGGGCCCGAGTGAGCGGACGCGTCTCGCATCGACTCCGCCAATTTCTGGCTCCTGTGCCCAGCTAAATCTTCCCAAGGACCCATCAAGACCCTCAACGGATCCAGGAAGGTACACGGGCCCTAACCGTTATCATCTTTTGGATGTGCCCGATTATTTACAAGAACTGGCAAGTGAAAACGTCTCCGCCTGCTGTGCCGCTGCGCTAAGCCTCGCCTCATCGAGGCGAGCCTCGCCGGCGCGCTGCGTTCCTCACTCACCGGCAGCGAACCTACCCCCAGCAGCCATGGAGGTGCAAGCGCAGAGGGAAGACCTTCGTCCCAGTGAGTGGACCCCGATACTCCGCGCGTACAAGGGTGAAATCTCAAGCGCGGAAACGCTGGCCATATCCATCAAGCAGCGTCTGTTCCATCTACGCCTACGGCGTCCGCGTCCGCTACCCCTGCGACTTTCAAGCCTACATACAGGCCTCAACAAGAACAGCTGCGCGCGACGCACGCAGTCGCACACCGAAGCAAACAACTTGCTTCACTCCCTCCCAGCACTGTACGGGTCGTTTACCGACCAAGAGGAGGCCTCGCTTTGAAAGGCACCATGGCGCAGCCACTCCTGCAAGCCCTGCAAGTCAGCGCTGCTGGCCGTGACCTCGGGGATATTCACCTGAGGATCCACCCTACGAATAACACCTTCACGGTCGCTACCCCGCACGAGACAACCGCCCTTCACCTCGTCCAGCTCAGGGAAGTGGTCCTCCAAGAGACCGCTTACCCTGTCGCAGCCTACATTGCACCGCCGGCGGCTGCTGTGCGTGGAGTCATCTCGCAAGCCTACTGGGAGGAGACGCCGGAGCAGATGCTACGGGACCTCCAGACCCGTAACCCGTACGCTGATATCATTGCAGCCCGCAGAATGGGTAGGACTCATTCCGTTCTGATCACCTTTGCGCACGGACCAGTCCCGCATACCATACGCTACATGAGTGTAGTGTACAGATGCACGCCGTACAAGGGAAGTCCAGACGCGTGCACGAACTGTCGTCGGCCGGGCCATAGGTATGACGTGTGCCCGCACCCCAAGACTGGTCTCTGCCCGCGGTGCGGAGACAAGCATGAACCGCAAGATGTGCCCTCCTGCATCCCGACCTGCATTCTCTGTGGAGGCCAGCACCTCACGGGCACCGGCTCGTGCATGGCTAGAAATCGCACCGCCCAACCACGCAACCCATCGCCCCAGAAGGCAATGCCCCCTAACAAGGATGTCTTTCCTCCGCTGCAAACGAACAAGAACGACTTTCCTCCGCTGAAAACGACCCTCCCGTCTACTGCAACATGGGCCTCCAAGGCTGCCGGGACGAACACCAGGACCTCCCAGGACCCGGACGTGAGGGCTCTGCGAGAGGAGGTAAAGCAGCTCAGGGCAGCCCTCTCTACCGCCACCTCTGCTGTATCTCCCCATCCACCACCCCCTCCCCTTCGCCCACCCAACCCGCCCAACCTCCCCCTAAAAAAAAGGCCTGATGAGAGCCCAGTCGAACCAATAGACCTAGACGCCAAATTTCAGGCCTTCGCCCAAAACTTGGACGCCAGGCTCACAGAGCGCATTACTGCGCAGCTCACTGCACAGTGCCAGCTTATGACTGAATCTACCATTACCCGTCTAATGGATAGTGTCATATGTAGCATCATGACCAAGGTGGAGGAGCGCTTAACTGGCCTCACTCCTGGACTCTCAACGGGCTATCCTCCCACAGTCCCACTCTCCACACCCCTCCTTCCCCTCACTACCCAACAACATGGCTCCTCCGACGGGCCTTAATTCTTTACAGATTATTCAGTGGAATTGCAGGGGCTTTCGGCGAAAGCGCGATCCTCTGCAGCAAATTATCGCAAGTTCGTCATCCCCACCAGACATTATCGCCATTCAGGACGCCAATGTTTGCAGGCAACTGCCAGGATACGCTTTTATCCCCTCAGACCCCACTGATCTTCCTCGGGTGGTCACATATGTCAGTAAATCCTTGCATTACGTGGAGCACGTAATTACCTCCCCTATCGCTAACAGCCTTATTGAAGTCTTACCGCCCACCCCTGCAAAATCAAGCCTGTTCTTTCTTAACTGCTACCTTCTCCCACGTCAGCCAATTAACTTACTCCCCTCACTTCTCAAATCCGCAACCCAGTTGGCCGGATCAAACCCCCTACTTATTGCCGGAGATTTTAATTGCGCTCACGTGGACTGGGGCTATCGGCGCACCAACCACAGAGGCACAGTTTTATACAATGAGACGCTGGCGCTCCACCTGACCATCTTTAATGATTTCAGCTTACCTACGCGGATTGGTAACAGTGTTACTGCCGATACTAGCCCAGACCTCACGCTTGGTAGAAACTTGGACCACCTGCAGTGGGAAAGAATGCTTTCCACACTAGGCAGCGATCATCACCTAATTCGAATAACGCTAAACTATCGCCGATCTCAGCGAAAATTTACCGTTAAGCACACTAATTGGGACGCGCTCCGCAAATTTAGACAAGCGCAGCCAACACAGGCCCCCTTCGACCTAGACACCTGGATTATTCAGTTGCAAAAAGACATTCGCCAACACACTCAAACGCTCGACTCTACGCCAGACACCCCTGTTATTCACAGCAAGCTCGCCCACCTCCTCCAAGCACAGGACAACATAACGCAAAGGTGGAAGACTCAGAAGCACAATAGGAGACTGAAACTCAAACTTGCCCAGATTCAATCCCAAATAATACAATGTAGTGCCACTCTTTGCAAAGCTAACTGGGCTCAGGTTTGTGACGGTCTCCGCGGCAATCTCTCCACAACCCGCGCTTGGCATCTGTTACGGCACATGCTAGACCCCACGCAATCCAAATCTCAGACGCGCCTTAGCATTCGCCGCCTCGCTCACAACCATCGACAGGACACCGACGCCTTCCTCGCTCAGGTGAAATGCACCTATACAACCCCCGGTCTCCCTTGCAAGTATCCTGATTATGCAGGCCCACCCCAGCCCGAGCTTGACGCCCTTATTACAGAATCAGAATTTCGCGCCACCTTATTGAAATTACGGAATACCGCTCCCGGAGATGATCAAATTACCAATGCAGCTATCAGAAATCTTGACGATGCTTCCATCTCTGACTTAGTCAACTACTTTAACGAATGTTGGGAGGCAGGTACTCTCCCTGCCTCGTGGAAGCATGGAAAAATTATTTTTATTCCAAAACCCCACAAGCCTATCACCCTAGACAACATCCGCCCCATTTCTCTTACATCCTGTCTAGGCAAGGTCTTCGAGCACATAATTCTTGCTCGGCTAACAACGTACATGGAAGACAACCACCTTTTCCCCCACAGTATGCTCGGATTTCGTGCGCATCTACCTCCGCAGGACGCCCTACATCAAATTTCGCATGACGTGCTTGATGATACCATCCCCCACCACACTAAAGCTATCCTGGCAGTTGACCTCACCAAGGCATTTGACAGAATTCGACACGATGCCATCTTACGGGAACTGCAGGCTCTACAGGTAGGCCCTAACACCTACAATTACGCTCGCGCATTTCTCTCGGGCCGCACTGCCTCCCTGCACATAGATCAGATTACCACATCCCCTTATACACTCGGAGAGCTCGGAATCGCTCAAGGGGCGTGTGGAGTTCGCTGACCATTCCGCGAACTCGTTGGTCTTGTGTTCGCAAGGAAGGCCGCTCCAGCGAGGTCGGAAGTCCCCAACAAAGGGGCCCGTCCCGTCCCTGCCTCCCCTTTGTGCAGCGGACGTCCTCGTTTACGCCGCGCCGTCACGGGGATGACCCGCCGGGAAAAACGCGAACCAAGTACAGCTGACGACATGTGGTTGTTAAGGGGTTGACGAGGTTTCGGGGGCGCACGAGATACGGCTGAGTATTAGCCGGGTGACCGGAAACCCGCTATTCCTGTAACGACTGTCTACTTCCCTTAACGACTGTCTTCTCTTTGTTGCTGTCAACAACCTGAGTCATCGCCTCGTCGGCACATGTTTCTAGCGTCTGTGGTGCCGTGGGTGGCGTGGGGAACGGAAGTCGCATTTGTGTTGTTTGTGTAGTTATTTGAAACCTCCTTCCCAAATGTTTTAATCAGAACTCTTTCCCCAATCTGTGATTAGTTGGCGGAAACCTTATTTTCCTTTCCCTGACCACTGATTGGTGAGGGGTGTCGTTTGGTATCTTATTGGTTGCTGTCCCCGCTAAGGGCGGAGACAGAGGGTTTAAAACCAAGCGCTCTGGGTTGAGCGGAGGCTGAATTCGTCTGATCCACGATTTAGTCATGTAAATAGTTTTCTCCTTGCTTTGTTTCTTCTCGTTTTTTTACCTATGTTGTAAATAAATAGTTAACCTTCTCCTTTCCTTGAGTAATGTGAATGTTTGCGAGTAGAACCACCGGGTCATCAAGAAACCCCGATTTCATCATCAAGTAGTTTCCTCTCATCGCCACCGGAAGGGGAAACTCAACTGGCGCAGTCGACACAGGATCGCAACTTCTTTCTACTCAAGGCATTGGACGGAAGGTGAGAAGAACAAGTCGGTGGACAAGCTGTTGTCCTAAAGGAGAAAACGTGAAGCTGCGTCGAAAGACGACGTCGAGAGCTTCAGGTCACGGGTCGAGTTCGAGAGGACGTCGGAGGCTCAAGTCAGCGAGGAGCTGAAGGAGCCGGGCAACGACAAGCCATCGGGGGTCGAGTCAGCGAGCAGCTGAAAAGAACCCAGCGTCTACATCGAAAAGGTTGAGAACCAAGTGACCAAGTCAAGCGAGGTCCGAGGCAGTGAGCTGCTGAGGGACCAGGAT
The DNA here is from genome assembly GCA_030143305.2 of Amblyomma americanum. Taxonomy (NCBI): domain Eukaryota; kingdom Metazoa; phylum Arthropoda; class Arachnida; order Ixodida; family Ixodidae; genus Amblyomma; species Amblyomma americanum. Next base: position 4,747 of record JARKHS020027656.1, on the reverse strand, counting down.
CAACTCATGGGCGTCTATACCTTCCCGGGAGCCCGCTGTCATCACGCTGAGATTGACAGCGCTACGGTCGTCGGAGCATCGAAAGAGGTAGGACACCTGTTTGCTTTCTCAGAAACTGCCATGTCTGTGTAGTAGTCGTTCGCTATAGGGTAGCGCTATAATGACTGATGCAGAGATGGATGCTGCAGGGGGGAATGGTCTAGAGCCTGTTGAGCAACTCGTGTCATCAGAGTCGGTGCTAACGACAGAGCGGGCACTGGGAAATATGACGCAAGCTTTGCTAATGGAAAAAGAGCAGAAGGTTCAAGTGTTCGAAATTGAAAAATTGAAGCTTCAAATTGAACTGGAAAAAATAAAATTGACGCAAAGGCAGCTTCCACCGCAACTGGATGCGCAGCATGGACAGCGGTCAGGTCCAAAGTTGGGCGAGTACGCAGAAGAACTGAGAGCGGTGCTGGCTCCTATGCCAGAAAAAGACCCATTAGTGCCCGCATGGTTCAGAAGTGTAGACACAATGATAGAGACCCTTAAGATTCCTAAAGAAAGTTGCGGGGCTATCCTATTGCCATTTCTGACTGAGAAAATGAGGGCATTTGTGGCTAGCGAGTCCAACGGAACGGTAATGCCATACGAGGAGCTTAAGGAAAGGGTTCTAAAAGAGCTCAAAATGACTCCGAATGAATACAAACGATTGTTCATGGCGGTACATAAGGAGCAAGGTGACTCGTGGCATCAGGTAGCGACCAAGCTCGAGACAATGTTCATGTACTATGTGAATAGCCGAGAGGTTGAAAGTCTGGAGGATTTGAAAGACTTAATGATAGCAGATCGTTTCAAACAAGTGCTGCCAGACGAAGTGAGGACATATGTCATGCAAAATGAGAACCGGAACTGGCTTACGGCCGATGAGATTGCCGGATTAGCGGAGACGTTCGAGGAAAGTCGACGGGTAGGCAAACCGAGGGAGCGGTTTGAAGGTGTTAAACCACCACATCAAGGTGGGGAGAAACGGGAAAGACAGACGCCAATCCTAAACCCTAACTCCGGAGGTAAAAATCGACACGCAGGGGCGAAGTGCTTTCGCTGCAAGAAATATGGGCACATCTCTATTCACTGCCCAAGTGCACAGCAAAGACAGGACGCAACAGAGTCTAAGAAGGACGCGAGCAAGCTAGTAGCACGAGCTCAAATGTTGGTTCCTGATAAGCTAGAATCCGAACTGGAAAGGACGGCTAAACTTGAGCAATTGAGTAAATCTCACTCTCTTACCAGGGTAAGGTTACAAATCGGAGATAACCAGGCAGAAGCTTGTGTAGATTCAGGGGCGGAGATTACAGTGTTAAGGGCAGAGACGGTGCCTCTATCGTGTCGAAATGACTGTTCCGGTAAAATAAAACTGAGGGGTGCTTTTGGACAGATCGTGGAGGCAGACTTAATATATGTGCCTATGTCTTTAGTACCGAAAGAAGAAACAGTCAGTCAGCAGTTGCCAATACTATGTGCAGTCACCGCAGAACTAGCCGAAGGTGTAGGTGCATTGCTCACACCCGAAACACATGCAATGCTAGAAGGGATGGAAAAGCAGCAGGTGGCAGTGGCTGAAGAGAGAGCTGTTCTTGAACGAGAGGTAAACACGGCACATGGATTGGAAGAGGACAAAACAGAGATTACACTCGAGTTCGAGGAAAACGAGAATACGGAGCCAATAGTTGTGCCAGCTTTTGCAGTAGGTCAGGAAGAAGTAGTGGCAGAAACTACGTCGAGGGTTCGAGACTTCAAACTGGAGCAGCGAGACGATCTATCGTTGAGAGAAGCGTGGAGACAGGCAAGAGAAGGTAGTCATGGGGTGGTAGTGCAGGAGGAGATGCTTTTCCATGAAGAAAAGATTGATGGAAGGTTATACAAAAAGCTAGTGATGCCAGAACCGCGAAGACGTGAAGTGCTCGAACTGGCGCACGACAGACCGAGTGGAGGGCATTTTTCAGAAAAGAAAACCAAGCAAAGGCTTAGAAGTGCGTTCTTTTGGCCAACGATGGTAATTGACGTGAAGGAGCACTGCCGCAGCTGTCATACGTGCCAAGTGTTTTCACGTACGACTGTTCGAGATCGAGTGCCGATAACACCGCTAACTAGACCAGAGACACCTTTTCAGGTAGTGTTCCTCGATTGTATAGGACCACTTGAGCCCGGGTCAGCACGGGGACACCGATATGCGCTGGAGCGTCGTTGATTTGTGTACGAGATGGGCAGAAGTGATACCACTCAAAAATCTGACAGCCAAGGCTACATGCGCAGGCACTAATAGAGGTTTTCACTAGGTATGGGACTCCTGAACTTATTTGCTGTGACCAAGGAACCAACTTTGTGTCCAAATTAACTCAAGAATTCATGCAGAGGCTGGGGGTGCAGATGCGGTTTTCCACTCCGGAACACCCTCAGGAGTAACGGGATTGTGGAAAGGGTGGAACGGAACGTTTAAGGCTATGCTTCGACATGTCGTACATGATCATCAGAGAGAATGGGACCGGCACATTCCATGCATGCTTTGGGCGTACAGGGAGGTACCGCATGACGTAACGGGCAAATCACCATTTGAACTAATGTTCGGGCGGGCGCCACATGGACCACTCAATATCCTCCACAAAAACGTGGACTGGTGAGTGGACTCCGCCGACGGGACTGAATAAACCAGCCGCTCAATATCTGCTCGAGCTGAGGGAACGGATGAATGACGCCGCGAAAAGGGTTGACGAAAGAGCAGAGTCCATACAGAGGTCGTATGCAGCCAAATACAACCTTAGGGCCAGACCAAAAGAGTTCAGAGAAAGGGATAAAGTCATCATACTAGAAAGCGGCCAGGTGGGTAAACTACAGCCGAAGTGCGCGGACCAGCTGTTAAAAAGGAAAGGAAGAGAGATAACAGCTATATTCTTGACACTGACGAGGGGAAACAGATGGGTGCATGCAATTAGGCTGCGACCCTACGTAGCACGAACCCAGAATGTGGGAGTTGTCTTCGACTCGGACAGCGAGTTTGGTGAGGTGTATGAGACTCCACATCGCGGAATGCGGAACCAATCCCTAAAGTTCGAGATTTAAAATAAAGCGTTGACGCAGCAACAAAGACTTGAGCTTGGTGAAGTCATAACGGGGGCATCTGAAGTTTTCTCCGAGCGGCCAGGTCGATGCAAAGTGGGCTGCCACAAAATAACGCAGCTTCCCAACACCAAGCAAGAAAAGGTCACACCTGTATAAGGTACCTTTCGCATTCAGAAAGGAGATAGAGCGTCAGGTAGCACAACTACTAGAATGGGACTTCGTCTATCCAGTTGACAGCTCGTACGCACATCCAGTTGTATGCGTAGCCAAAAAGGATGGGTCAGTAAGAATGTGTATTGATTTCCGAAAATTGAATGCAGTTACTGAATCAGACAGCTTCCCTATGGCTAATATGACTGAGATGCTCTACGAAGTGGCAAGTGCCAGCTACATATCGGTATTGGACATGACTCGCGGATACTGGCAGATCGCCTTAGACAAACAGTCGCAGCGTCTTACCGCGTTTGCAACACCTCAAGGACTCTATGCATGGAAGGTAATGCCGTACGGGTTGCGAAACTCGGCAGCAACTTTTCAGAGGATTATGAACGAAATCCTACAAGAACATTCCTCCTATGCAATGGCATACATTGACGACATCGCCATCTTTTCGGCAACCTGGAGGAGCACATCAAACACCTACAGGCAGTACTTGAGACTCTGAGAGAAGTAGGCTTAACGCAAACGCTGCGAAATGCTAGTTTGCGCAGAGAACGGTAAAATACCTAGGCCATGTAGTAGGATCAGGCAAGCATGCTCCCGACCCAGAGAGAGTAAGCGCGATCACAAAACTGAAAGCACCCAAAACAAAGAAGGAGCTGCGTAGCGTATTGGGCCTCTTTAACTACTACCGAGAATATGTACGGAGTATTCAAAGGTAGTTCGCCATTGACGACCTCACCAACAGGCGGGTCCCGAATGTCATTCCCTGGAATGAGAAGGCCGAGGAAGCGTTTGGTGAGGTGAAAAGGGCATTGGCGTTGTTGCCGGAGCTGGTAGCACCTGATCAAAACCAGGAGTTCCTTCTCACAACGGATGCCTCGGAGGTGGCAATAGGAGCATGTCTGTCGCAGTCTGTTGAGGGGGAACAGAAGCCGATTGCATTTCTGAGCAAGAAATTGACCCCTGCTCAGACCAAATGGTCGGCAATCGAAAGAGAAGCTTTTGCAGTCGTGTGGGCACTGGGGAAACTGGATACTTGGTTATTTGGGGTTAAAGTGAAGGTCGCAGCAGACCACAACCCGCTCACGTACCTGACCCGTTCAGCGCCCACTAGTGCGCGGTTGATGCGTTGTCGCTTGCATTACAAAAGTATGACCTAGAGGTCGTGCATATTAAAGGGTCACTAAACAAGTGCGCTGATGCGCTCTCTCGTCTAGAATGCCAGGAACAATGACATTAGGATAATTCTTTGATGTGTGTTTGCGTCAGTTTCCTCTGCTATAGCCGCAAACGAGTGATTAAATAGTAGGTGTAATTTTTTTTAGGGTAACTAGTTAGCTTACTGCGGTAGTCACGGGGGGAAGGGAAGGCTAGTTTGGCAGTTAGCCTTCAGAGAACGGACATGGCAAGTTCTGGAACGTGCAAATTGGTGTCCGAACCTTGTGTGCACGGAACGAATTGAGGCTGTGTATGTGTGTGTGCCCAG